>JAOSBO010204667.1:0-17405 GCA_027563915.1 Erythroxylum rotundifolium | reverse complement strand
GTGAGTACATAGTTCAAATACAAATATTTTTTAGAATTTATGAATTTTAGTATCTAATTAATTCTTTATTTTCTTTATTTTTTAGGAATTAATGTGTAAGGAATTGGCAGATTCAATAGAACAGGGTCATCCGATGACAGTGGATAAAGTGTGCAACAAAGTGTTGGGCACAAGATCTTATTATATTGTTGGCATGGGAGTTGGGCCTCGACCACAAGGGAAGACTTCATCTAGAAAAAGACTTCGAGATGAACTAGAGGAGTCAAAGAAGGTTAATCAGGAGTTACAGTCTCAATTCGATGAATTGACTAAAAAAGTTGAACAAATGCAAGATCGATTCACTACCGAAGTGGAGCAACAAAGGATTGAGTTTGAACAACAAAAAAAGCTTTTGGAACTTTTATGTTCTACACACAATATTCGTTTAGATTAGATATATGTACTTATATCTAAATCTTATTAAATTAAGACAAACTTTTTATATTAATTAATGTATGATGACTTGTTTGGAAATTGCAATTAAATAGTAAATTGTTTGCATAATTGAAATTCTTGTGATATATAAATAATTATTAAATTTAATGATATAAATAAATACAATTCAATACTAGATAATAATGTCAAATAGTTATTAAATAAATTAAAATTGGAAAATTATCAAATTAAATTAAATTTATTTCAAAAAAATTTACGTTATTCTGCGACGTTTTTTCTTCTTTCTGTGACATTTTTAAACGTCATAGATTCATGAACTTTCCCCGACGTTAAAATAAAATGTTGCAGAATATTAAACATTCCACAACGTTTTGTAAATGTCGTGGAATCATTAATATTTTGCGACATGTTATAAACGTTGGGGAAATTATCTTTCCACGATGTTTTCTAACACGTCGCAGAATATTAATGATTCCGCGACGTTTTATTTTAACGTCGCGGAAAGTTATACTTTTTCGTGACATTTTCATAAACGTCACCTAATGCTTATACATTCCGCGACGTTTTCCTTAAAACGTTGCAGATAGGTTTTGCCTACACCATAATCCGCAATGTTTTTTGTGACATTTTTTGAAATGTCGCCAAAGGATATATGTGATGTTTTTGTAACATTTTCCTTAAAATGCCGCAGATTGGTTATGATTCTTGTAGTGGGGGCTCTGATAGTTGCTGGAATCTAGGACTTGGAAAACCAACTTCTGTGGGCGTTGCAATGGCTTACACATACAATTACTGTAGAAGTAGACTTCATCATCTCCTCAACACATTCTTCAGCCTGATAGATTAGACTTACAATGTTCTATTTCTCATCTCACCGAGCTTATACGTACCAAAACGCCATATCTTGAAGCTAAGAGGAAAAAGGTTGATCTTGGAATGTTTCATTTTGGAGTCGAGAGATTTTTCCTGTCACTAGTTTCAATGGCGCTAACAATTTGTGTACAAAAGGAAGCTGAGTGAGGAAAGAAGACCATGACCAGTGAAGAGCGCAAACTAAAGAGGAAGAAATGACATCGTGTAACGGTAAAAAGGCAACTCCAAATGACGTCAGTCACATAAGTGAGGAGTTGAGGAAATGACAATTGTATAAATCCTGCTGGCTAGATTGTAACGGCTAGTGCAATAATATAAACAATTGTAAGCAGAAGAACAATTTTAAGAACAAACCTTCTCTCTCTCTCTCTGCTTTTGCCTTCATTTTTCTCTCTTATAACTTAATTTTCAAATTCAAAACTAAGGTTCAATGAATAAATATGTAACAAAGTGTTATCAGAACTGTAGAATCATTGGAGTTTTGCTCTTATGTTCTAAGAAGAATATTTTCTCCGTAACTCTCTAGAGAGGATCTTATAATTTGGTCACCTCACCCTCAAGGACTGTTCACTAATGCCTCCTATTGTGCCATCTTAACAAGCCACACAACTGATATAGCTTAGTTCAAGATTCTATGGCAACATGTTGTCAACCCGAAAGATTCCACAATTACGTGGTTGGTGATTAAAACTGGGTTAAAGACAAAGAACCGATAGCATGGAGCACAAGATACCATCTTTGAACTATTCCAAGAGCTTGCGGAAGATTGCAATCATCTATTCTTTTCTTCCTGCTACTCTAAGTAGTTTGGAGCAGACTACATCACATACAAAATTTAATGAATCCTACGTATGAATGAGAGCCAACACTTAATAGGATCATCTTTTCGTCTAACTCTAGAGATAAAGAAAATATGTGCTCACAAATATAAATAGCATGCTTAGATACTTAGCTGAGCCTCAGAGAAATGTATTTATAATAATGTATACAACTAAAGTTTGTTACAGGAGAGAGAAGAAAGAATACCGGCCATAAAAGTATTAAGATGCTATGTACGACTAACAGACTATACAGTAGGACAATGAATAAAGAATTATCATATTT
This sequence comes from Erythroxylum rotundifolium, assembly GCA_027563915.1. Taxonomy (NCBI): domain Eukaryota; kingdom Viridiplantae; phylum Streptophyta; class Magnoliopsida; order Malpighiales; family Erythroxylaceae; genus Erythroxylum; species Erythroxylum rotundifolium. Next base: position 14,993 of record JAOSBO010204667.1, on the reverse strand, counting down.
ACATCTAGCTATCCCTATCTTTCATGCTTTAATATTCCCCCAAATGAGAGGGTGTAATAAGTAAGCTGAGTTTGTCTTTGTGTTGCATGAACTTTGTACATGTAAAGACTTTAGTTAGGCAATCTGCAACCTGAGAGAGGATGGTATGTAATCAATATCAATGACACCGGCTAGGTATAACTCTTGGATGAAATGGACGTCTATTTCTATGTGTTTATTGCGAGCATGTTGAACTAGGATGGCAGCTAATGCTTCAGTACTTAAATTATCACTCCACTTCAGGGAAGGTTGCTTTAGTGTTAATCCAAGTTCAGAAAGTAGTGACTGTATCCAATTTACTTCTATTGCGCCATCTATTAATGCTCAATATTTTGACTTAGAACTTAACCTAGACACCAGTTTTGTTTCCTTAATACCCACGAGATGAGCGTGCTCCTTAGGTAGACATGGAAGCCTTCAGTGGACTTACGATCATCAATGTATGTGGCCCGGTCAGCGTCAGTGAAGGTCGCTAAGTGAGGTAGCTTGAAGGGCTTGATATGTATCCTAAGATGATGGGTTCCTTTCAAATACCTAAGCACCTTCTTAATAGCCTAGAGATGTATATAAATAGGTTGGGACATATATTGACTTAGCTTATTTACTGAGTAAGCTATGTCTGGCCTTGTGTTAATAAGTTATTGAAGTGAGCCAATCATCCTTCGATATAGGGAAGGATCTTCCATAGAAGTTCCTTTTGTTTTGGAAAGTTGTCTTCCCATAACCATAGGAGTGGTGATTGGTGCACAGTCAAGAATATTAAATCTTTTTAGGACATCTAATACATACTTGCTTTGATTCAAGTAAAGGCTCCACTTATCCCAGTAGACTTCAATCCCAAGGAAGTAATACTTAGAGCCTAGATCCTTCAGAAAGAATAGTGCATTTGGCTTTTGGATGAAGCTTGTAAACAGTTAGAGTTGTTGCCTGTGATAAGTATATCATCAACGTAAACGAGAATGAATACTTTAAGGTTTTTCTGTCGAAGAAAGAATAGAGATACATCAATTTTTGAGTTTTTGACCACCACTGCGGTAGAGCGAAACACAGTCGATCAAACCAAGCATGAGGTGCTTGTTTTAAACCATCAATGGCCTTCACCAGCTTGCACACATGCTTTGGATGGGGTGGATCTTCAAAACCTTTTGGCTATCGCATGAAGACATCTTCCTGAAGAAAGTCGTTAAGAAACGCATTATTTACATCCAACTGCCTAATTTCCTTATTGAATGAGATAGCTATAGTCATCACAATGTGAATGGTGGTATGCTTGACAATAGGGCTAAAAGTTTCCCCATAATCAACCCCAGTAGCCTACTGAAAACCCTTCATGACAAGTCTAGCCTTGTGTTGAAGAATGGTGCCATCGAGCTTGAGTTTGGTTTTAAAGATCCACTTATAGTCGACTAGTTTTTCTTTACCAATGTAGGGTACTAATGTCCACATCCTGTTTCGCTGCAGTGCTTCAAACTTATTGATCATAGCTTGCTTCCATTAATGGGAAGTCAACGTAGCTGCCACTGAGTTTGGTTCTGAGGCTCGAGACAATGAAATTGGACTCTTAACTTTTAAGAGCCTAATAAACGGATACTTGAGCTTGAATACTCCATCCTTTGCACATGTAATCAAAGGGTGTATGTTTGTGTGAATTGGGCTTTCTTCTTAAACTATAGATTGGACCAAATGTTGAGTCTTGTTTAACTGGGTTAGACTCTTCGTTGTTTATGAGGTCAACGATGGTGCACATAGTGGACTTGTTGTGTGATTTAGAGAGTCTAATACTAAAGGATATTGTTCTTAATTTTTCATTATATCTTCAGTGGTAACCTTGTATTCTTGAGAGTTATTGATTAGTGGTATGACATAATCACTCTTAGGCGATGTCAAATGGTGATGTAAGAACCCTTTAGTGCATGGAAACATTTACGCATCAAAGACAACATGTTTGGAAGTATATATTCGTCCAGTTGTACTGAGACACTTGTAACCTTCTTGGTTGGAGGTAGGGCCACGATATACACACTTTTGGTTGTGAAATTGGAATTCATAAGCATTGTAAGGTTTCAAACATGGGTAACAAGCACACCCAAATGGTTTAAGTGTCTTGTAGTCAGGTTCAACTTCGTATAGCAGACATAAAGGGATTGAACCATTTAGAGTAGGTATCGACAATATGTCAATGTTTCCTTTTAGCTCTTCCATTTTGAACATGTGTGTAAGGGCTAGGAATGGGTGGTTTATATTTAGTCCTGTTATTGCACCGAAAAGCCTTTATCTTAGTGTCAAACTAGTTCTCAACATATGTCCGAAATTAGTTGAATGCGTGTATAGCTTCTCCTTTATGTTTTAGAGGATACAACCATATATATCGACTGAAATTATCAAGGAAGTGGATTTAGTAGTGATGACCATTTGCAAATTGTATCGGTGATGATCCTTAAATGTCTGTGTTTATTAAATCTCAAGAAGAAGAAGCACGAGATGCAGACCTTGTGAGTGGCAACTGTTTAGATTTACTGTATTGGCAAGCTTCACGTACAAATTTCAGAAAAGAAATGTTGACATTATATTTATTCAAGATTACCTTTAAAATCCTATCATTAGGGTGTTCTATTTTGTTACACCACTTGACAAATTCAGTAATATTCTTCCTTTATGAGGAAGAATCAAAAGAAGGAGAAGCTACCATATTCACTTGTGCATGCCATGCCACTCTTTTAATAGGATACAGTTCTCGGTTTGCTTTCCCGTGCATTAGAGATTTACCTGTCTTCTTTTCCTTCACAATACATTCATCATTAGTGAAATGTATGTCAATATCATTATCTTTAATGAGTGTGTTGAATCTCATTAAATTTTTAGTTACTGAAGGAACCAATAAGACATCATTTAATCAACTTGTTAAATTGGAAACAAGCAGAGAAGTGGAACCAATACCAATTAGTTTTGTTTTCTCACTAGCATACGTATAGAGATGTGCCTTACCTACTGAAATATAATAGTCAAGTTGATCAGTGTCATATGTGACATGGTAAGTGGCACTGTTGTCCATGTACCAAGACAGATTTGTTACCGACTGAGATTGAGCTTAAGTGTAGCAAGCTTAAGGTGGGTAGTTATTTGAGCTTTGGCTATAAGTTGGTGGTTGAAATGTTTTATTGAAGGGGTAATAGCAATTTGCGATGATGTGGCCAGGCTTCTCATAAAGGTGATAGTAAGGACGTCCACTATTATTATAGCTTCTTCTATGTCCTTGTCCTCGATGACCACGTGAGCCTCTCTAGAAACCACGTTCTGAGTTGCCATGACTTGAGGTCATTTCATCGGATTCATTTTTTTGAGCTAGATTTACAGAAGGCTAAATCGATAAGGTCGAGAAATGATTCAATTACGCAAGACAGCTTTCAAAAGCAAGTAACGAAGATTGCTACAGGAGCTCCTGCCACGTTAGTTGATCGAAGATGGTCTTCATTTTTGTGAGATACTCTTCCATTTTGAGAGCATTTTTGCGAGTTTGATGGAGCTCTGACTTGAGCATCATCATCTGCAACTTCATCGAGTTACAAGTAAACTCTCATGCACTAACCTATAATTCTTGAGCAGTTTTGTGGTGTAGGAGTTAGGATCCTACCTCTAAGGTCATAGTGTTCTTTAACCATCCAACTAAAAGGTGATCGACGGAATACCACTCATCAAAAGTTGGGTTTGAAACCATCCCTGTGTCTCTAGAAATAAGATGCGGAGGAATGACTTGGATACTATCAAAGTGAGATTGAAGAAGATTCCCTTTAATCAATGGTAGCACTACTGATTCCCACACCAGATAATTGCCTTTGTCCAACTTGATAGAGGTAGTATAGCTTGAAAAATTAAAGAGTGAGCATGTCATCGACAGAGTTTCGACGAGAGGTGCAGAAACAGATTGAGCACCTAAAAGACGAGGTTATAGCCACTACTGATGCCTTGATACCAAGATAAAGAAAATATGTGCTCACATATATGAATAACGTGCTCAGATACTTAGCTGAGCCTCAGAGAAATGTATTCATAATAATGTATACAACAAAAGTTTGTTACAGGAGAGAGAAGAAAGAATGCTAGCTATACATGTGTTAGGACACTATATATGACTAGCAGTCTATACAGTAGAGCAATGAATAAAGAATTATCATATTTACATCTAACTGTCCCTATCTTTCATACTTTAACATCTAGGAAATCAAACACAATGCTTATTAAAACTGCATTCTTGACCATCCATTTACTGTTTTTGGAAAGAGAGAAACAACCGCTTATATAAGGGGTGTTAACGAAGATAAATACCAAGTTGTAGATTAAATCATTAGTTTTGTTTAAGTTGTTATCATCACTAAGAGCTAGGAGTAATGCCTTATTGTTGAAATCAAATATACATGGCATCTTTAAATAGATTTTTCTACTAAGGATCTGTCCATGTTTTCTAATTTGCTATCCCTCTATTGAGTTGTTTTAATAGTTAACTCATTGTTTAACTATTGATTATCATTGTAATGGTGTGATAGTTTCTACTATAGTTAATATAATTTCATTCAATTTCCAAAAAATAAAGGAATATTTTCTCTATATAATCAATAGTCATGAAAGAAGGCATAAGCTCCTATCATTTGAGAACAATTGAGGAAAATATGAAAGAACACATGCAAGAGACTAAGCTATGGTACGCGAAAAGGTTAGAATAATTGAAAGAATGGATGTTACAAATTATGCAACGTAATACTAATAAAAAGAAAACAAGATGAAGTAAGTATCGACATAAAAGTACTTAAAGTTGGAAGTGGAGCAAATTATGGTACCTACCAAATCATTATCAATAGGTTTAATCAAAATAAAATTTTCAGAAACTTTATGAATACCATACCGGTATCAATACTAGATTTGGTTTTGATATCATACTGTACTGGTACAGGTCAATACCAGGTATCATTTCAGGTAATATTTAAATTTATAAAATAATCTCTAAATTTTTTAGAAAAAGCAAACCAGTCCCTCACAATTCACAATTTAGAAGCCATCTACAATCACATCCCCAAGCCTCCAACATCACAAACACATTCCACAATTATTGAGACATAATTCCACATATAGAAAAATTATATGTTTTCGTTTTAGTGATGTATGAGATTCAGTTTCTTTCTTAATCTACTATTAGTGAATTGTTGGACACCGAGAGTTGAGACAAAATACATCCTTTTGCAATCTATGTTTAATTTTATGAGTTTCAATATTGTGGGAAGTAAATTGTTGGTATATGCAATTGATGGTTATCTGCCATAATGATAACCAATATTCAAATTCAAGTCTTGGGATGAGGTAACTGTTGTTAGTTACCATGGGATAAAGCCTGTTATCCTAATCATCCCTATCTCCTTAATTGCATAATCAGTTTTCGCTCTATAAGTACATATAGAGCGTACTTGAGAAGATAACAAAAAGAGAGTGATTGACTAAAAAGTTATTGTCTGAAAAGTGACTCAGTGGCAAGTTACTGGAGAATCACCATCCTTCATTTTTGATTGAGCAAAGATACTTGAGTTGGTGGAATCAAGTTGAACCTCTCGTAGATTCAACATATTGCGAGTTAGGAACATCATAAAAGAATCCTCCCTTTGTTGCCTTTACAATAACAAGGTGCTTGGTTAAAGGGTTTAGGAAGGTATCAATAGGTAAGGAATGAAAAACAAATGGATGATGATATATTATTATTATAGGGACAATATTTTTATATCTGACTTTCAAGGATTACTTCACATCTCCAAAATATGAGAGGAATGAAAATCATTCCTGAGTAAAGGATAAGTGTCATAGGCATGACAATGGCTGTCACGCCTGTGACACTTCTTTTTAAAATCTTTTTAACAATTAAATATAGTTAATTAAATACAATTAATTAATATATATATATAATATCATTAATTACAATATAATTAATTTATTACAATATAATTAATTAATTATAATTTTCTCTTTTTAGCAATTAAATATAATTAATTAAAATATATTAAATTTTGATATAAAACAAAAATTTAACAAATTTTTATTTCTTAACATTTTTAACAAACCAACCACTATAAATAGTAATGGTAATCATTCCTTCATTCCAACTAGCCATCATAATTATAATGATTATATCCATTATCATTCCTCACTATATTCATTCTCATTACTGTTACGATTACCCCATTTGAACTAAGCACCACCTAAGTTTCTATGTAAATCTTTATTGGTATCAGAGCATGGTCATGATTCTTTTCATGTTCCTTAGCCAATCTAAATATGATCTGCATGGTCTCATTTTAACAGAACATGTTAAAGTACAAAACTTTAATTTCGTACTGTTGAAATATTTCACATATGTATGATGATGTGCAGGATAACATGTCATCATATATGTTATTTTTTATTTGTGATATGAGTATATGAATTTTATATCTATCAGATATGATTGACCTTATCTCAAGAAAAAAAACAAATCAAAATACCATATAAATATGTAATATGCTGATTTATGACACTATTTGCATAATATGATGTGAATTAACCCATTGATATGAATGTTATTGGAAACTAGATTTTGGGACGATTCCAACAGTATATTATATGCATAAATTAGAGTTTTTGTTGAAAAGATATGTCTATTTGAAATGTTTTAAAGAATTTTGGTAAAAATCATAATTACCACTAGACCCACATGATGATACATGATAAGAAACATTGGTACCAGGGTCAAATGTTCTATGCCTTTAATGTTTCATAAAGAGTGGACCCCAAATATTTCTCAAGAAAGAAAATGACAAGTTTTATTACTATATCATGCTCTTTCTCTTTTGTTTTTTTAATGTTACTGTTCATAGGAAATAATAATTTTGAGCATAACAAACTAGTGGAAAGTTAGTGGAAGCTTTAAATGTCATATTTTGCTTATGCCAAATTTTAATTGTTGATTTATTTATTTATTCTCTATTTTCATGAAATTGCATGAAAATTGAAATAAATGTCAATATATATATATATATATATATGAAAATTCCATAAAATTGTAAAAAAATCATTCTTGCTAATTTGACTATTTTCTTGAGATTATTTTTGCTGGAATTGGTTATATGTGATTATTTTGGCATTTAAAAATTACTTGATTTTAGCAATTTTATTTAAGGCATGTTTGTAATTGAATGTTACAAAAATTAAAAACATGCTAATATGCCAAATATAATTTATATATAAGTGGGATTATATCGAGTTGAGTAAAATTTATTTCTCAATATATGATTTTTTTGCTAGGAAAAATTATTTAAATAATTATGTTTCGGAAACTTTATGATTAATGTGATTCTGTGAGTATTAAAGTCTCCTTTACTCATTTATGTTTCATTATAATTATTTAATATGATTGTTGCTACAAAATTGATGTATATATGGTGCTACTATGTAGGGCTAAGCCTGCGTACTATCGGACCTCCCTAGACCCCACTTCATTGCAGGATTTCGGATTAGGTGATGATGATGATGATGGAACTAATCGAGATTTATTCAAAATTTGCACTACTTTTATATATTAGATGGTTTCCAAACAATTCATGACTAACCTTAATAAAGGTGAAAAGTTTAACAATGACAATTTTGATATACATCGTAAAATTCAATTTGTACTTAAGGAGCAAGAGGTTCTAGAGGCTTTAACATCTGTGATGGCTAAACTTGAAGAGGAAACTACGACTTAACACCACTAAGATCATGAAGCTTATGATAACTAGAAAAAGAAATGTAATATCACTTGCATCATGTTCCTAAGTAGTACAGAGAATGATCTTATGTGTGACTATATGCCTTATGGAAAACTTTGAATATTTAATTTAGAAAGTCCTCCACAACTCATATGTGTGGACTGATTCTCAAAATTGATAGCTACGAAAAGCATCATGATCATTTAATGAAAAAGCATTTAAGATTTATGTATGGCATAATACATAAGCTGAAAGCGTCTGGAAGCAATCTTTCTAATGAGCATCAAATCTAGGTGGTGATTCAATCACTTCCTGATAATTGGGAGCATGTGAGGGTCAATCTAACATATAATGATAGCATAAAAACCTTTGAGGCTATTGTACATCATTTGAAGTTAGAAGAAGAGCATCTAGGGCCTGTTAAACCTCCAAATGTGTTAGTAATTGAGTCTAGTTCTTGTAAGGCATTCAAGCCTAAGAGAAAAAGGACTGGAGGTGCTTCCAAAGGAAATGATTAATCTACGACTGCTAAGAAAGCCAAAAAGAAAAGGGGAAAACTAGCTGGCAAAGAGTACAAAAGCAAATGAAATGCTACAATTATGGTCTAATAGGGCATTTCGCTTGTGAATGCACTGAGCCGAAAAAGGTACAAAAGGTACACCTTGACCATATTCCTCATGTCACTTATTATATAGATACTACTATGTACATGGATTCAAGACTTAGGCACAACCGACCACATCATGAGGGGCCATATAGGGTTCATTGATTATCGTCATATTCCAGTCAGTAGCATTAAAGTATACATGGGAATGATTCTAGTGTTGATGTGCATGGCATTGACTCTTATAAATTGTATACATGAATGTCGCTTATTTGATCTCCTCGACGTACTTTACGCTCTGAATATTAAACAAAATTTACTTTTTGTTCTTACCTTGCTTAAAGTTTAGTTTTCATATGTTGCTTAAGAATAATCATTTGGATTTTTTTTGGAACAATTTATTATGTTTCTAGTTTTGTTATAAATTGTTTGGTTTTAGATATTATTAATAATTTCAATATTCAAAATAGTTCATTTTTGCTGCTTACTTCTAGTGACAATAGAAATAATGATTCATAAAAATGGCACAATAGAGTGAACCATATTAGGTAAGACAAAATGAAAAGGCTAGCTATAGAAGGTCTTTTAGGTCCACTTGTTAACATAAACTTACCCACGTGTGAATATTGTTTAGCAGGAAAGTTAACCAAAAAGCCTTTTGCAAAGGCTCAAAGGTCAAAATTTCCTTTACAATTAACCCATTCTAACATTTGTAGACCATTAAATGTGAGGGCAATGCATGGTAATTCTTATTTTATCACATTTATGGATTATTATACGCACTTTGGTCATGTCTATTTAATATCCCATAAATCTGAAGCATTGGATTGCTTTAGAAAATATACTGATGAGGTTGAGAATAAATTAGGTAGAAAAATTAAAAGTTTAAGAACTGATCGATATTCAAATTCAAGTCTTGGGATAGGGTAACTATTATTACTTACCATAAGATAAAATGTGTTATCCTAATCATCCCTATCTCCTTAAATGCCTAATTAGTTTTTACTTTGTAAGTACATATAAAGCGTACTTGAGAAGATAACAAAAAGAGAGTGACTGACTAAAAAAGTTACAGTCTGAAAGGTGACTGTGGTAGGTTATTAGAGAATCACCATCATTTACTGTTGACTGAGCAAAGATATTTGAATAGGTGGAATTAAGTTGAATTTGTCATAGAATCAGCATACTGTGAGTCAAGAACATCATAAAAGAATCCTCCCTTTGTTGCCTTTATAGTGAATTTCTATGTAAACCTTCTTAAACAAAGCATATAGAGGAGGTGTAAAGCTTCGGATCCTTCAGGGAAGGCTGCTAGCATGACATAGGAGACGAGGCTAGGCTAAGGGATGGTGGTTAAAAGAGGAGAGAGGGAGTAAAATGAGAGCAGCCGTTAGGGAGTAATTAATTCTTTTTGCAAAGAAGTCCTTAATTTTTTGAAAGTTTACGGTAACAATTGGTATTTTAAATGCCAATTGGTATAAATCGGTAACACACAAAACCACCAATACTGAATGGTACTAAAGAGCTAAGTTTTGTACCATTTTTAGTAGGTATGGTACCTTTCGGCTGGTATTGGTCGATATGGTACAAAGCTCTAAACTCTAGTTTTCAGTGTTCAAAGGAGATGGATCGAGTAATTGGAAATACAAGTGGGACTAGTTTTTCTACTTAGACAAGACAACTTTAATTATGGCTAGCAAAAATGTACATATGTCACACCCTATTACCATAAATTACATACTGAAACACCTTGAGGACATTCTAGTATATAGGTTTTCTACATTTCTTAATTTCCATCTACAACTTCATTTCATCTTAAGTGTTTCATTTTAAGTCTTTTCTCTCAACTCTAATCTAACTCAAATGCAAGATTAAACACAAACATCAAAATAGATTACTATCAAAATCTCTCAAAATTCATGATTACACATTTTTCACAATCAAAGTTCACATATGGTTATTCATGCAAAATTTCTGCATTTTTTGCACTCCCATCTTCATTCTATTTCATCAAAACATATCATTTTCGCCTCTCTATATCATGACCTCAAATATCACGAGCTCACCAAATTCTCATCCCACTCATGTATGCATTCATTCATAAATACTTTTATTTCAGTTCATCTTAAAACACCTAAGTGATTTACGTACATCAACAGTGAAAACATAGTATATTTATATATCAACCTGCATGAATTTCTGCACTTACATTTTACTCTAACATCACAAGCATTTCAATTCGATTCAAACAATATCAAAAAGCCATTCAAGGTATCACAAAGCTTAAAATTCAATTTACTCGATTTAGCTAAATTTCCTGCAATGCAAATGCAATCAAACTCTCTCTATGGATTGCAATTCTTACTTTGATGTAAGAATCCATAGCCAAGTTCTCAAACATAAATCATAAGTTGTTTAGTGTGTATGACAAAGGAAGATAATTTCAAAGTTTAATTTCAAAGTTTTCGGTAAGGAACAAAACCAAAAATGAAGAGTAAACTCTAGCTGCAGAATCTTCCTTCCTATACACATAACTACGTGTCTTACTTTTTCGTTGCCACGTGTCCCCACTGCATGTAGTGTATTTTTCACTATTTCACTAGTCTACGTGTCACACTATCATTGGTCCATAATTCAATATTTTTTCTAAAATTCACCAAAAATTTCGACATAATACTAATAGTCTCCAAATAAAATTTTAATACAAATAAGTCACAATTCACATTTTAATCAATCAATCATACCTGGAAAATATTAATGAATGCATGTGCAATTATTTTAATATCAAAATAAATATTCACATGCGTGTGAATATACAATGATGTATGAATATGTAATGTACTTCTAGCACAATATACTCAATTCATTTTAGGGTCTAGACCCAAACATGGGGTGTTACAACTCTCCCCTCCTTAAGAAATTTCGTCCTTGAAATTCTTACCTGATTCATGAAACAGGTGGGGATATTGTTTTGTCATATGCTCCTTTGTTTCCTAAGTTGCTTCGTCAGTCGAGTGGTTTCTCCAAAGAACTTTTACCAATGGAATTACTCTATTTCTCAACTGCTTTGTCTTATAACCCACTATCTGTACTGGCTCTTTAACATAGCTTAGATTACTGGCAACCTCAATTTCTTGAGCTGGTATCACATGTGTTGGATCAGATCTACATATTCTCAATATGTTCGTATGAAACACCTTATGTAACTGAGACATTTCGTTAGGCAAAGCTAACTTGTATGCCTAAGGTCCTATCCTCTTAATGATCTCAAAAGGACCAATGTACCTGGGGCTTAACTTGCCCTTTTTACCAAATCTCAGTACACCTCGCCAAGGCAACAGTCTCAGAAATACTTTGGCTCTTATACTATACTGCATGTCTTGATGATGCTGATCCACATAACTTTTATGTTTATCTTAAGCCGCTTTTATTCGACTCGGGATCAGTTTAACCTTCTTTACAATATCTTGGATCAATTCAGGGCCTTCTATCTTTCTCACACCTTCTTCATCCCAATATAGAGGTGATCAAAATTTTCTGTCATACAGTGCCTCATAGGATGTTATTCCGATACTATTGTGATAGTGATTATTGTAAGCAAATTCAATCAGTGCCACGTATTGATCCCAAGCTCCCTGAGATTACAATACACATGCTTTAAGCATATCCTCTACAGTTTTGAAAGTTCTCTCAGTTTGTCCATCTATCTAAGGATGGAATGCAATACTGAAATTTAGCTTTGTACCCATAGTTGATTGTAAACTCTTCCAAAATCTCGAAGTAAATCTGAGATCCCTGTCCAATACAATGGAAATAGGAACCCCATACAGTCTAACCACTTCATTCACATACTTTTGAGCCAATTGATCTAGTGAATTAATCTCCCTCACTAGTAAGAAATGGGCCAACTTAGTCAATCGGTCCACTATAACTCATATAGCATCATTCTGCCTCGGAGTTTTAGGCAACCTTATAATACAATCCATAGTAATTTATTCCCATTTCCATTCTGAAATAGGCAATAAATGTAACTTCCTAACTGGAGCTTGACGCTCAGCTTTAACCTACTGGCATGTTATACATTTAGAAACATATTTTGCTATTTTCTTCTTCATTCTAGGCCACCAGAAATGTTGGTACCAGGATGTATAGCATAAGTAGCCATACGAGCTTTCTCTAGGATTTCCTTCCTTAGATCATCGACATTAGGCACATACAGTCTCTACTTTAGCCACAATGTTTCATCTCTTAATTCAAAGTCAGAATTTGAATTCCTTTTAACTTTCTTAATCATTTTCATCATCTCAAGATCGTCACTATAACTCTTCTAATTCTATCATGCAACATTGGCCTCAGTTTTAATGTCATTGTCAATGCTTTATTATACTCAAGATTCAACTCCACATTAAAAGCTCTCAACTGAATCAAGCTTAGTAACCTCGATATCTGAATTTGAGATACACTGCTACGTGACTTTCTACTCAGTGCATCAGCCACAATACTTGCTTTCCTCGAATGATACTCAATCGTCCAGTCATAATCTTTTAATAACTCAATCTGTCTCCTCTGTCTCATGTTTAGCTCTTTTTAACTCAGCAGATATCTCAAAGTCTTGTGATCAATGTATATCTGAAATGTCTCACCATATAAATAATGTCTCCAAATCTTTAGAGTAAAAACAACTGCGGCTAGCTCAAAATCCTGTACTGGATAGTTCATTTCGTGAGACCTTACTTATCTCGATGCATAGGCTATCATCTTGCCATTCTGCATCAATACACCTCCCAATCTTTGATGCGAAGCATTATTGTATACTACATATCCACCAGTTCCCGAGGGTATAGCTAACACCGGTGCAATAGTCAACTGATGTTTCAACTCCTCAAGACTTTTCTAACAATCATCATGCCATCTAAATGCTACATTCTTCTTCAGAAGTTTAGTTAAAGGGGCCAAAATCAAAGAAAACCACCTCGACAAACCTCTGGTAATATCCAGCTAATCTTAAGAAACTTCGTATTTCTAATACATTCCTCGGAGCTTCCCAATTCATCACTGTTTCTATATTCATTGGATCTACTTGTATGCCTTATCCAGATACAATATGACACAAAAATACTACTTGATCAAGCCAAAATTTACACTTACTGAATTTAGCATATAGTTGTTTCTCCCTTATAATATGTAAAATCACTATCAGATGCTTATCATGTTCTTCTCTGCTTTTTGAATATACAAGTATGTCATCAATGAACACAATTCCAAATCTATCTAGGTAGGGCTAAAAGACCTTATTCATCAAGGCCATAAATGCAGCTGCATCATTAATTAACCTGAACAACATTACTAAAAACTCGAAATGCCCAGACCTGCTCCTGAAGCACTTTTTGGTGCATCAGTCTCTGCTATCTTTAGCAGTAACACCTAGATCTCAAATTTAGCTTAGTAAACACCTGAGCACCCTACAATTGACTAAATAAACCATCAATTCTAGGCAATGGGTACCTGTTCTTCATTGTAACCCAATTCAATTTCCTATAGTCAATGCACAGTCTCAAAGTACCATCTTTCTTCTTCACAAATAGGACTGGAGCTCCCTAGGGTGAAACACTGGATCTAATAAATCACTTATCCAACAACTCCTGTAATTGTGTCTTCAACTCCTTAGTTCCACAGGTGCCATCCTATATGGGGGAATAGACATAAGAGCGGTACCTGGAACTGGATCAATTGTGAACTCTGTTTCTCGATCTAGAGGCAGGCTAGGTAATTCTGCGAGAAACACATCCACTATACATTAACTTCAAAGCATTTGCTAATGAGATCAGTCTGGCTAGCACCACATAGCTAATACCTTTGAAAACTGCTCTCGGCTGATTAGGAGACTCTAATACCACTTCCTCAGTGTAGCAGTTCATGATAGACCTATGAGCTGTGAGCCAATCTATTTATAGAATAATATCTATCTCCCTCAACTGTAATATAATCAAGTTTGCTTCCAATTTTGGTTGTTCAATTCGAATCAAGCATCTCTTGCAGACTTCCCTAATCACGATGGTACTACCTACTGGTGTACTCACCTTTAATCCACATCCCAAATATTTTGTATTACAATACAGCCTAGATGCCAGATGCGGTGCGATAAATGAATGCGTAGATCCAGGATCTAGCAATGCAAATGCTTCATACTCAAAGATAAGTAATGCACCTGCAATGACTGAAGTTTGTTTCTCCGAACCTCAGTCCTGACAGAAGGATTTCCAGAACTCACTCTGCCTCTGCCGCCTCTCTATCCAACCCCGCTAGCTCGACTTTGCTGGACAGTAGCTTCACTTATAGATCCCCCTCTCATACCTGACTGGGCTACAGTAACAACAGGACAATCTCTAATTTTGTGCTCTAGAGAGCCACATCGAAAACATGCCCCTAAAAAAGTCCAACACTCTCTACCATGCTTCTTCCCACAATGCTTGTTGGGACCCCATCTCGGAACCGAACCCCAACCGGAAAAATGAAAATCGACACGAAAATCAAAAGAAACCGAAGCAGAAATCATAAGACGAAAGAAACGAATATGAATGGAAAATAAA
>JAOSBO010204619.1:0-17413 GCA_027563915.1 Erythroxylum rotundifolium | reverse complement strand
AGTAAAATTCATAATTTAGATAGATTAATAAGATAAAAACTTTTAAAACCTTATATAACTTTATGGCCTCATTCATTTCATAATTTAGCAATATGATAAAATTGAAAATACATAAATAGTTGACAATAATATTCATTTACATATGAATTTTATAATAGTTAAAATTTAAGTATATTTGGATCTCATCTCTAATTTTTGTTGAATCGAGAAGTTATAAGGTTAAACTATTAAACTGCAACCGATATTATGATGTGTTATTAAAGACTTTGTGTTAGTTTATAAAATATTGTTTTAATCTAATTTGTTGAATATATTAATTGAATTAATACATCTATGAGGATTTTAATTTTTATTAATATAATGCATAATGTTTAGTAGATTAAATTCATATATACTCAATTAATTAATCGACAAGGTATAATAAATATCTAGTTGATTAAATATATGCTTATTTAATTATGAGTATACTACATAAATTAATTTCTATTTCGATTAAAAATTTGTAGTCCTATAAATATTAATTTATAGAGATTTTAATGTAATAAACTTGAATTGAATAGTATTGAAAAAAAAAGGCTCCAAGACTAACTTCCTTACAGTTCTTATTATTTCTTACATATAAGTAATTCTTGTATTAGTCAAATCCAAAAGAATGTTTCTGAATAAGTTATACTATTGGCTTAATTGTACATCAAAATGTCAAAAAGGAGAGATACAAACAAAATAAGAAAGCATGTGTTCAATCCCAGCTTCAATTGTATCTAATCTATTAGCCATCTTCTCTTCATGTCAGTTGAGAGAAGTGTCCCTATTTCCCTTGCTATCATGTTTAGTCTGCAATAATTTTCTGGTAAAATTGTTCCTTGTCTCTTTACTCCTTTCTAAAGATTCTTTTATTCCTTTCTTGACAAATTGTGTGCACCATAGTTACAAGATTTATTTTAGCTACTTTGAGGTCAATCTTGTGTCCCATTTTTAGAGTGGCTAGCCAGTCAACTAATTCCTTACATCTCTAGACAGATTTCCAACGATTCAACATTCTCTCCATTTGCCTCCCGATGCTACGGGTGTACCCACAATAGACCGTTAAGTGATCTATTGTTTTAGGTTGCGAGTTACAAAGCTCACAAGTGGTTGAATCTTAGGGTGTTCTAAGCCTATTTTTGGTCATAAGTCTCTTTCTAATCCCTAACTGGAAGATAAAAGCATGTGAGGGAGGTATATCATTATCCCACACTAGCTTACACCATTTAACTTTGCTGTTAGAATCATTTTGGATGAAGTTTCTGCATGACTTCGCGCTAAATGTTGTTGATATATTGGCCATCCAGAGGATTTCATCTTGTCTTGCTCCCTGGTGTCTTGGCATATTGTTCATTATAATATCCACTCCTTTGTTGTAGTGATAAGGCCATTTCCATTGATTGTTTGCTATAAGCTTGCTTACCCTTATGGTTAGGCTAATAACTGACCATAGGTGTTAGATTTCTGCTACCTTGTATAGTGGACCTCTTCCATGCCAATTATCATACCAAAAGTAAGTTGATTCCCCATTTCTGATCTTGTGATGTACCATGTCTTGCATCTAGTGCCGTAATCCCAGGATTTGCCTAAAATTCCATGATGTATTTTGCTTAGGTTTGAGGCTCCATATGCTTTCTCCCTTTATGTAGACAATGTGAACCCATTTAACCCATAACTCCTCCTTTTGGCTGCATAACCACTATAACTTTTTTGCCATATTGATTTTGTTAAGAAGTTTAGCTAAATGGATTCCTAGGCCTCCTTGATCCTTTGGTTGACATATTTTACTCTAGCTTACCTTGGCCTTGTGGTGTCTACCGCATAGGAAGTATTTTAGTTTCTTGTCTATCTCCTTTAGAACACTTTTCTGGAAGACCAATATGGTTGATCCAAAGTGTTGCCATGTTGCTGAGTATATTCAAAACCAATTGTAGCTTCTCCCAATAGCTAAGGAATTTGTAGCTCTAATGGTTGATCTCCATGTTCAACCTATCCAAAAGGGATTTGCAATCTGTTGCAATTACTCTACTTTATGAAATTAACAAACTGAGATATTTAATAGGTAGCTGTCCCTGGTTGATGCCCATTTCCCTTACCCTTGAGGTTACTTCATTACTAGCATCTTTAGAGAGGTAGTAGCAACTTTTATTAGGATTACTTCTCAATCCAAAAATTGCCTTAAATTCCTCCATAGCTTGTAATATGGTGTTAATTGAATATTGATTAGCCCTACAAAAAAGAAGGATTTCATCTACAAAAGCAAGATATGTTATGTTTGTACCTTTGCATTTTTGATGGTATTGGAACCTAACACTATTCCTTTTTTCCCCTTCCAATAGAATTGACAAGGTCTCCATACAAAGTATAAACAGATATGGGATATTGGGTACCCTTGCCTGAGCCCCCTCTTGGCTTTGAGCAGCTTAGTTAGTTCTTCGTTGACTAGTATAGCTGAAGTGGAAGATGAAAGACATTCCTCGATCCACATCTTGAATTCAAGAGGGTAACCTGGTACTTTAAGAATTTTTACAATGAAACTCCAACTCACTAAATCAAAAGCCTTCTCCAAATCTATCTTAATTGTGTAATTCTTCATGCTAGCTTTAGTGTTGTAGCCTTTGAGTAGTTCCTAGCACAATAATATATTATTTCTTATACTTCTGCCTTTGAAGAAAGCATTTTGTGGAGGATTGATGATACTTCCCATTAAATTCTTCAATCTATTGGCCAATATCTTAATGATTATCTTGTATAGGACATTACAGTAGGCTATTGGTCTAAATTCCCCTAATCTATTCATATTGGGCTGTTTAGGGATTAGGCTCAAATATGTCTTGTTCCATTCTTTCAAAAATTTTCCATGTTGAAAGAACTCCTTCACTACTTTTACTAAATCTCCCTCTAGGATATTTCAATTTTTTTTGAAAAAAACATCCATTGAAGCCATCTGGTCTAAGAGATTAAAGTGCACTTATGATCTCTACATCATCTACTTCCATAATAAATTCATTCCTTGCCATATATGATATTTTCTTCATTCCCCTTGTTATAATTGTCGAGATTCCTTGCATTAGTATTTCTTCCCTATATTGCTTACTAAAAAATTCAAACGAATGTTTTTCATTGATTCTTGATCTAGGTTATGATGGAGTTTAGGTAGAACTTGAAGCATCGATTGCCTTCTTTTAGCCATAATATTCTAGATTTTTACTTGATTTGTTTATGGTTCTCCTCCAAAATTTTGTCATAATCTTGTATTAATACAACTTCCTCCTCTCTCAAGGTTATATTTTTCGGATTGTGAAGGATCCTTCACTGACATTCTCGAAATTTATCTAAAGCTTTCTTTTGTTCATCTTACTCTACCTTGATTCTCTCCTGGTTAATGATCTTCAGCTGATGCCTTACTACCTTTAATTTCTTAGTTAACTGGAATTATTTTGTGCCAATCTTTTGTAGTTGCATGCCTTTCTCCTAGAAATTAGGATATTATATTAGACTATTGAAAAATCCAAATTAGGTTTTCCTTTTCATCTCAAGATATTGCAACTCTAATACTATTGAACTGTGATCCAAAGTTGTAGGTACCTTAAAGTTCACTGAGCTATTAGAAATTGAGGTAGCCGGGTAATGTTCATCAAACATCGATTTAGTTTCTTCAAAAGGAGCTAATCTCCTGACTGTTTGTTGCTCCAGGTGAATTCATTGCCATATCTTTTAATATTATTTAACCCAGTGTGTTCTGTTAGGATTAGTAGTTCCCTACAACTATGGTGATTCAATGTTCGCCCACTCGTAGTTTAATTAGTGAATAATATGGAATTTAAGTCCGCATCATTGTCCAGGGATGTTTGATAGTACTGGTAGTCGTCTTCCTAAAGAGATTTCCTTTGAAACTCATAGTTAGCAACATACACAATGGTGATTGTAATTAGTAAGCTATTGCCGTAAGCCTCATATCACACTGGATCATTTGGTTTGAACTCCTTCAGCTTAACAGTTCTAGTTTTGAGGGGTTAAATCCAATAATTATCCTTGTATTTGCATGATTGTTATGATTTGTAATCAATCTCCAATCCTTCACTAAAAACCATATGCTTCTCTCTACATGATCCTTCTTAATTTTGGTTTCTAGTAAACCCACAAGATCTGCTTATGTTCTATTTACAAAATCCCTAACTGCTAATTGCTTGTTTAGGCTATTTAGCCCTCTAATATTCCAAGTAGCTAATATGATTATTTTTTATTTTTCCCATGCTTTCTCCTTTTGGATATCTAACCTGCATTAGGGGACCTTGCTTCTGGAATCGGATTAGTTATAACAATTTCTCCTCTTTCCAGCCCAGGAGTTCTTATGTCTTCTTCTTGTTCTGTCTCATTTCCCTCCAATACTTATTCACCGTTGATTGAATTAATAGCATCTTTTCCATTCTGGTTTTGATTCCCAACCTCGCCCTATATTTCCTTATTATTTGCTGAAATTTCCATTGTTTGAGTTGTTGCTGTCTCCTTTCCATTATTCCCATCATTATCCTAAATTTCCTCATTTTCTGTTGAACTTTCCATAGTTTGAGTTGCCACTATCTCCATGCTATTATTCCCATTTTTGTTGGCCTCTTATTCTTCCTCCCTCTTAGATGTGTCCATCTCAAGTGGCTTAGTTCCTACTTGTTTTGGCATATTGTCTAGAAATTCCTTTTGTCTCCATTCCTTTTTTTTCTTCTATGTTTTTGGGCTTCCACATGTATGAGACTCAGATGACATCTTCCTCTAGATTCCCACTTTCACCTAACTTTATTATTTTCAGGGAGTCGGGTAGTTTTCTCGTCACATTCACATCTTTATAGTCTCTGACATGACTTATTCTCTTCAATTATAGCCGTATTCTCATCCATTCCTAATGGCTTCCCTAACTCACTGGCAATGTGGCTCATCCCTTCAACCGACCAATACTCCAAAGGTATTTTTTAAAAATTCACCCATAGCGATATTGTCACTAGCTCACTTCTATCAAATGTTACCCCCAGACTCCATTTCTTAAGGAATATAGGGTTGCCTTGTATATGCCAAGGTCCTATATTCATCAATTTCTCAGCATTTTCATTCTGCATTGTACTTTCTAGATCCTGATTCTGCCATGCTCTTTGCACCCACCTTTGAACTAAGGGAAATACTAGCCTCTTCTTAATGTGTGGACGCATTGATGTGGTTGTAGTAGAGTTTAAGAAACTTCTAATACTTGTTCTTCTAATATTTATTTATATTTTATGAAATTTATCATTAACCTGAAAATTTGACAATAAATTATATTATGTGACAAATTTTTATTAAATAGTGTGAAATATAAATAAACATTTTTATGTCTAAAATATTGCTTGAATAATGATCTTTTAAATGGTATATTCTAGCCTTTTATGATGAACAACAAAGAGTCATTTAAATATGTACCTTATACTACTTTCAACGAGATGTTTTCAAAAGTTAAATGAATATATTATACAACAAAATATATTTTACAGCTCCATAAGGAGGAACAAATCAACTAAGACCAAGTTTGCTTTGCAAAAAGCATAGTGATGTCCTTAGCTTGACTAAAAGTTATTAGTCAAGTTAATCTATAAGTTAGAAGAAAAAAAAACTCTTATAGAAGGTCAGCATGTTGGTGGAAGGCATATAAGCTCTAACGAAATTTCAAATTGAAATCGACTAATTATAAATAAGATGAAGTTGATAAAGAGAGGTATATTCTTGTTAATTCGACAATTTCAGATAAGAGGCAATTTTGTTTTCCTTAGCTAAAATCAAGATAAGTTCTTACTAAGAGCTCACAAAAGCATATCTTAATAGGGAAGTCATCATGATGCAAATAAAACCATTTGAGCTTAAACATGCAAGTGCCATTTAATTAACAAGGAATTGTTACAACCTTTGTTAAGTTGAAGATCTAGGATATGTAACACGATACTCCTCATCTCTTCTACAATTATTATGTCCTTTGGAGTAGCTAATCCTTGAAACTTTTTTATGTTCCTTTCATTCCAAAGCATGTAAATGCTATAACTAAGAGAAATATTAAAAACTAACAAATCTTATCTCTTTTGATTGGTGTTCGAAGATAAAAGCTGATCGATTTATATAAACTTGAGCTAACAAGGAAAATTCTACAAAGGGATTGCATTTGATGCAAAATGGAGGAGGACAATTTGTATTTGAAAATGCAGTGTGCCAATGAATTAAGTTTCTTAAAACAAAGAATATACGTTGAAGGTTCATTCATAAAGTTTTGAAGCCTATTATAGGTGCTTAATCTTCCTTTCAGTGCAACCATAAACAAATAAAGGCATAAGGATTTGTCTGCTTCAGCCAAACTAACTTTGGTCAGTCCAATTTAAGGGAAGTAATTCTCAAAATTTCCTTACATTAGGAGTTTGTAAATATTCTAGATGGATGGAAATTCCATATGATAGTGTCCTCTTAGTATAAAATGAGTTCTTCGCTCAAAAGATGCTTTCTTAAGTTTGATTATGGTAATCATTCCAAATGTAGTTGAGGCTTGTTAAGAACTTGACTCACCTAAGCATTGTCTGGTATCAAGTTCCTTATAAGTTCCAACATATTGTTACTGCTTAAAGGCCCCAAACCAAACCAATTATCATGTCAAAAGAACATGTTCTCTTAATGATGAATCTTTGTAGAGATGTGAGCTTTGATTTTATCCCTAAGTTTTAGTAGGTTAACCCAAGTCCAAGATGAATCGTATTTAGTCAATAGAGACCAAAAGCATACATCAGTTAAATAGTGAGAATGCATCCACAATCCTTATTTGTTATTAAGAACTCTTTAAATTATTCACCTAAAAGGACCTCACTAATGATTCTAAATGGGATTATTCCTAAGCCACCTTCAACTTTAGGGATATTGAGTTTTTCACGTTACCTCAGCCAAAGCTAAGGTAGAACTATCACCGGCCCATAAGAATTGTCTCATCATTCTTTTAATTATTTTCACTACGTTTGAGTGGATGATAATACAAAAGGACCAATATACATATATACTATTCACCACTAAGTTGATTAACTAAATTCAACTAGCTAGAGATAAGCTTTTAGAGTGCTAGCTTGATAATCTTCTCCAAATTCTTTTAATAAGAGATTGAAAGTCTTTAAAGGTGGGCTTTTTTGGAGGAAATTTTAATTCGCAAGCAAGTAAGAGGGGGTTTAGTTACTTTGAAGCCAATTATGGAAGAAAGCTAATTGGATACATTCAAGGCATTTATGGATATAAACATTTGGCTCTTATCCTATTAACAGAGAGATCTGAAATGTCCCTAAAGGTGTTTAGGCAAGCCATAAAGAAAGACTATATATTTCCAGCCTCTTACTTTTTAAACAGTACCTAAATAGTTCCTTTTACTAGATAACTAACTTAAATACCGTGTCACATCAAATCCATACTACTTTGGAGAATTTTGGTTGCTTTGCCATTGCTTAAACTATAATAGGAAACATATGTAATACACTAGCTACCCAATTCAGCACTTCATGAAATCCAAAAGCTATCAAGGTATAAGATAAAGCACCAATCATAATGTCAAAGGCCTTTTTAAAATCAATCTTAAAAGCTAAATCCTTGATCGAATTCTTCCTATTATAGTTTTTGAAGAGCTCTTGAGCCAATTAAAAAATTATCACCTATCATTTTGCCCTTAATAAATGCACCTTGAGAAGCATCAATGAGATTACTTATAACAATCTTAAGCCTTTCATTTATAAGTTTAGATATCACCTTATAAATTTTATCATGAGATGAAATAGGCCTATAACCGTCTAATGTTTAAGGAGAAATCACTTTAGGTATCACAAAAACGAAGGTCTTATTAAGTTCTTTTAGCATTTTGCTATGTTTAAAGAACTCCAAAATGTATCAGTAATTTGATTCATTAATAATTAGCTAAGTTTTTTTAAATTAAAAACCATTTAAACCATAAAGACTTGGGGATTTATGTAGATTCAGGGGAAAAAATAGCTCTCTCCACATATAAGGCATGGAAAGGATTAGCCAAGAAGTCCTTACAATTAGAGGGAATTTGTTCCTTAATGATTAAAGACTTACGAGCAAGACTTGGACCATAGGTATAAGAGAAATACAGAGGACTTAGGAAATACTCTAAATGGATGGCAGTTCCATATGATTAAGATTTAATTAAAGAGCCATTATTTTGTAATATAAAGGTGATCATCTTAACATTCCTTCCATAAAGGACAACCTTATGGAAGAAACTTGAATTTTTATCTTCCTACTTCATCTATAAGATCCTTGATCTGGGTTTTAGAATATAGTAGTTGATATCCACTATCTATTTATACTTCACCATGACAATGTTTTCCTTACTAAGTTGTTTATCATTAATAGGATTATATTACAATATAACTTAATTTCTTCAAGGACTATTCCTAGCAATAGGGACAACATTTAATGTGTCACCAATATTTTTACGATTTAGTAATTTTAGCTGCTGTTTCACTTGATGTAGTTTCCTCAAGCAGATATACATCTTGTGGCCTTAAATATGGGAATTTAGACCCTTTAAAATAGCCTTAAATCGTCAAATCCATCTAAGAAATTATTAAATCCAATTAGAATATGACTTCTCTGGATTGGATTAAAGTTCTAGATTAGTATTAATGAATGATCAAAAAAGATCAAGTCCTAGAAAAACAAATGTACAATTAGGAAAGTTAGATAACTAGTAGGTAATAGAAAAGGATTCATTTTCTTAAAAAGCAATGACCCTTCTACTTATTATATGCAAACTATGTTGTTTCCCCTACTAGTATAAACTAATTTAAGGATTATGGTCTTGTTCGATATTTCACTGATTAAGAGTGAGAATCCCTTCTTACCAAGAGTTGTAAGATTATTCCTACCAATGTTCAAGTATTTTACACCAATCTTCATCTTAAGGTGATTTGATGACAGTCATATTTTCTCCAAATTTTATGATGTTGACATTCATCTTACTTCTGATCTTATAAACGAGATCCTAGGCATTCTTGTTCCTAGACATCCTTTGTACTATAGTTCTCATACCACATACATCATTCAACCTTACTCTGTGCTTGGCATACTCAAAATTATTTTGAGTTAAGCCCTAATATAGAGATCCATAGAAAACCCAATGATGTACGTGGCCTTAATACTATCCCTCGTTTCCACCATCTCATGGTTAGGTATAATTGTCTCCACTACTGGTCACTTTACCTTTCTAGGTTGCAATTATCTTTGGTTCTTTTATACTTTTATATTAGCAAAATGTATCCATCTTGTTCGTTTTATTTTGCTCAATATGATTAATTTCCATAAAATCAAAAATAAGAAACAAAACATTCCATATGTCCTCATTCTTATCCTTATTTTCTAGCGCTTCCATATTCCTCCTATTGGTGATAAGATTGACTTTGATTTCTTCTTTAACTCTGGTACTCTTCACCATATGGGATATCAATTGGTTGATAGAAAAATGACTAAACCACATCAATAACATCATCTTTAGCCTTAGCACCTATATCTAGACTATGAGGTTCTTCCATATGATGGTCCCGACAGGCCCCTCTTGAGCTATGTTGTTAAACACTTCCCATATTCTTCCTACTAGCGATGAGATCAACCTTGATTTCTTCTTTGACTATACTATTCTTCACTATATGGGATATCAATTGGTTGATGGACAGATGACTAGATGATGTCAACAGCAACATCTTCAACCTCAAAACTTATCTTAGGTCCATAAGTCTTTTCCACACTATGGTCCTGACGAGCCCCTCTTGAGCTATATTATTAAGCCACCTCAGATTGATGAGGCTACCACGTCTTCACTCCTCATCGAATGCTAGTCTTGTGGTCATTAAGTATCAGCTTAACATGTTACAAGGAGAGCTTAATTCTTTCTGAGACATTATGATGGATCGCCTTGATGACCTGTATAGTTTGATTGAGCTTCTTTCCCCCTCCAACTAGTTGACTCTTTTTTATGTTTCCAAAAAGGGAGATAAATTGTTTATGATATTATAGGTAAATGCTATAATTCAAGGAAATACAAATAATTTTATATCTTTTGGTCAATGTATACTTTTATTAAATCTTTCTCTCAATATTGAATTATGATTATGATGTGGAATTATGTTTTAAGCACCAATTAAAGGAGTAATTTATTATTCTATATGAGTTATAATTCGGCTAACTAAATTCTTATAGTACATTTTAATATTATAAATATTTTGTTATCATTATAAAGGGGAAGGTTGCTAAATTAAGGGAGGCTCTAATCAAGGCTTCGATAATAATAAAACATAAATATTGCTAATGAGTTTTAGTGTTATTGATGAGAAGGAATACGATAACACAATCTTATAGTATTAGAAGGATTATAATAGTAAAGAAGATGTTTGCAATCTTGAAAATCAAAACTAAGTCAAGAAAAAGATCAAGACATATTAAGAATATTTCATGTATTAACTTATTATAAGCTTATGTTGATGTCTTTGATAATCTAAGAGACTCACCATGCATAAACATTCCATTTCTTTTCATAGAATAATTCTTTACATTCAATAAGAGGCATTGAAGCTTTTAATTTAATATAAAAGCCTTTTAATCTTCCAAATAATCCTTAGGGAACATTTTGGGAAGTGTTTTAAACATAATTAAATTAAAAATTTAAAGTTGTTAAAAATATGTTTTTAAGGTAATTGATACCATGAGTTTGTTGAAACATTAGTTGATGTATTGGTCAACCAATGTGCTATATTAGTTGACTAATATGTGTACTAATTGACTAGTGTTCCAACAACTAGCATATCTGAGCTTTTAGTGCATACTGGTTGACTAATATGTTATACCGATCGACCAGTGCTTGACATATGGTCATTGCAATGATCATTTCTTGTCTTTAATGGCCATATTGGGTCCCTAAACACTATAAATAGTTATTTTCTCATTATTTTTTGTATTAAGAAGCTTTTGAATGTCCTAGACACACATTTCTAAGTATTTTTTCAATCATTTGAGCATTTATTGTCTCATTTTGAGTATGTGATCTTTTTTTGATTATCAAAGCATCCAAGTGAGTAATTTTAAGTTATAAGCTATTTTGGGTTTATGTTATTGAAAGTGATTTGGGGTTTCTCTTTGCTTTGAAGAAAGATTGAAAAGTAGGTTCCTCTTTGTCAAAATAAAAGATTGTACAAAGGTACTTTTCTCCTTAGAAAAATAACTATAGTGAAGATCTATGATGAGTCTTGGGAATGATGTAGGCAATGATTATTTGTCGAATAATAAATCGGTTTGTTTCTCTATTTCTTTACTCCTTATTTTACTTTTTGCAAATAAAATTTAATTCATTTACTTTTATTCCATTCTTATGTGCAAGTGGTATTAGAGTAGGTTTATAGGGATAGTATTTCAAAGAAAGTCTTACAATAAAGGTTGTAATGGGATATTTAGGAGCATCATCATTATCTTTAATCAAGAAGGTCAAAACATTAGTAAAGGCCTATTCTTTGCTGGAAATGACTACCTGTATTGGAAAACAAGAATGAAATTCCTCTTAATGGTCAAAAATTTTTTATTTGTAAGAAATTGTTTCAAGTGATATATATATTCATACTAAAATTATAGATGATAAAAAAGTTCCCAAGTTGAAAGAGGAATGGGATCTCTAAGATAAAAGATTAATATCCTTAAATAGTAAAGATGTCAAGTTTCTATTTTGTGCATTAGAAAGAGATGAATTCAATAGAGTATCTATCTATGAAACGGCTCTGTGAAATTTGGTAAACACTAGAAGTAACTAATGAAGGAAGAAATCAAGTTAAGGAAACAAAGTTGGTATGATAACTCTTTAATATGAAATGTTCCATATGAAACATGATACAAGCATTTTAGCATATAGAAACCCACGAGGATTTTAGAAAGACCTATACTAAACCCTTAAGAATTTTAGAAAGATCTATACTAATGTTGTAATGTTAAGAAAGTTGCTCAAGTCAATACCAAAAATATAAGAAGCTAAAGTGACAGCTATAAGAGAAGCTAATGACCTAACCACTCTGCCATTAGAGGACTTTATTAGATCTCTTCTTACATATGAAATATGGCTTCAAGAGACACAAAAAGAAATGACATTTTCGAAGAAAAAGAATTTAATATTCAAAGTCTCAAAGGAAGAATCAAGTGACAAGGAAGAGATATCATCTAGTGAAAGTGATAAAAAGATATTTCTCTAATCACTAGAAAATTCAAGAAATTCTTAAAGAACTTGAGAAGAAAAGACTACAGAGGTGGTAAGATAGATTCAAAATGAAAATCAAATAATATTATTTGCTTTCAATGCAGAAGACTCAGACACATGAAGTTTTAATGCCCTCTCCTCAAAGAAAGTGACAAATATGAAAGAAATGACAAAAAGGAGAAGAGGGACGAAGGCAAAAAGAAGGCACTAAAGGCTTACTTTTAGGATGATAAAAGTGACTCCGAAAGAGAACACTCAAAATGAGATGTAGCTGACATGAGCTTTATGGAAAAAGATGATGATGAGGTATCCTCTAACTTTAAATCATGTAATAAAGATAATGATAATGGGGATATTGATTTAAAATATGATAAACTTATTGAGAGTCTTGAAATCAAGAGCATGAAAAAGAAAAAGCTATCTTCCAAACTTAAAGAAGATCAAAAGAATCTAAATATATGCATGAGTGAAAATGAAAAGATAAAGAGTTAATTACATAACATCAAAGTTTTTAAAGGGGAAGCTATAATGGATAATTACGATTTAGACACCTTAAAGAATGAGAATGAAGAATTGAAGAAGGAAGTTAAGTTTCTTAAAGACAAATTGTCCAAGTTCACTAAAGGTAGTGAGAAACTAGAAAACATATTAAGAGTTCAAAAAAGTTCTAATAATATGCATGGAATTGGATATAGCTATGAAGAAGGAAGATTGTTTAACCTAAACGACATCATCTTACATATTGTAAAATGATATCAATTAATACTTCTGAATATATAAAGTAAAACGAAGTTGTTTTACTCTTTCTAAAATGGCATTGTTTAAGACACTGAACAGAGAATAGGTTAGGCCCAAATTTTTGAAAAAAAAAGTTTGAACTGACCTGAAGTTCAATCAAACCAGGTTCCTATTGACTTTAAGCTGAATAGTGTCGAGTTGGACTCAAGCTTACATGCTACTTTAGGAAAGAGAAAGCTAAATGTTAATTAAGAAGGGAAAATAGTAAGTAACATTGACATTGAAGGCTAAAGGAGAGAAAGAGATAATGAAGGAAAGAAGAGGGAATAGGAGGAAAAAAAAGGCAACCTAGAAAAAGGAGCAAAGAAGGAAATAGAAAGGAGTATAAGACTATAAAGAAAGTCCAGGAGTAGAGATGTCAATTGATCGGGCCGAGCCCAGGCTATAATGGCCTGTATCAAATCACAGGTAGAGCCGGGACAACTTGGCCCACTATGTATATCTATATATATATATAAGAAAAACATCAAAAACAACGTCGTTTTGTTTTTAAAGTAATGGTTAGACTGTCGCTTATGGCCCAGCTCGGCCCGATCACCAACTGACCGGCTTGTGGTTTGATGAACCACATATTTTTAAGAAAACGTCAAAAACGACGTTTTTTTTGACAAAATGATGTTGTTTTTGAAGTAACGATCAGGTTCCTACCCTTGACCTGGTCAACCAGGAGGGAAGAAGACACTAAAAGAAAACTAAAGGCAAAACATAAAGAGAACACTCAAGAGGGGAGAAATAAAGCAACAATATAATTAGACCTAGTTAAAGAGTATAATTAAAGGTTATTTGATTTCACCTTTATTTTTTATTTTTACTTTATTTTTCTTTTTAAATAAAATTTTTTGATTATTAATATTAATTTATTTATATTTTTATTGTTAAAAATATCAAAATACTAATTAAAAGTTAGAAATAAGTAAAATTTATAAATAAATAATATTTATTATAATCTCTTTATAATATTTAGTACTAAACATAAGTTATTATAAATTTTATTGAAAATTATTAAATAAGTAATAAATTTATAAAATTTAGTTTATAAATTAAATATTCATTTATCATAACATATTATCATTTTTGTAACAAATGTATCTAAATTATATAATATTTAAAAATTTACAATTTTTATGCCTTGATTCATTTTAAATTTTAAATCTATTTGTTGAAGAATTTTAGATTTGAAAATATTTCTATTTTAAAAATAAAATTTTAAAAAAAGTATAAAAAAAATAAAATATTTTTAAATAATATTAGTCATAATTACAATTAGCAATTAGTATTATTAATGTAATAGTATGTATTTATTAATAATAAATTATATTATTTAAAATAAAATAGAAAATCAAAACCAGTTTGTATAATTTTTATAAATTATTAAAATAAAACCTAAAAAATAAGAAATTAGAAATTCAACCAAATAATTTTGTTTACATAATTTAAAAAATTGAAAGCTAAATATAAAAGTAGAACTAAATAATATCTAGTATATAATAATTCTAGGGATTTTAACAAGTCAGGGTCGTTTCGCCTGATTTATTTTGTTTAAGCCTCACCCAAAACCTAGTTGATATAAAATTAAAATAATATTATTTGATCAACTAATTTTTATCTATTTAACAAAACAATATTATTTTATTCAAATTAATTTGAGTTGGGATCAATCATTTTGAACTCAATTGTGATCTAAAATCTATTTAACTTAAATTTAACGTGTTAATTTTGAATAATAAGAACAAAAGTTTTGTGTTAAGATAATTCTGTAAATCAATATGAAATGATTATCACAAGAGTAAATGCACTTATATACAATTGTGCAGTACACCAACGTAAATACTAGTATAATCAAGCATTATAATAACAAAATTGCTTATATAATACGTAATGCACCAAGGTAACTACTAATACAATTGCACAATTCTAATAATATAATTATGCAACGTATTAAATATGAATATTAAGACCATTAGAATTATGCCAGTAATTGGCGCTCTTTTGAAAATAGGTATCTTGATTTTCATAATAACAAAAATTTAAATATATTAATAACAATTTTTTATCTTCTAATTTTTATTTTTTTTGTCATTCTTTTTTTCAGTATCTCTTTCTTAATCGAGGCTATTTTCATTTTTTTTAACACCATCAGTAATTTTTAACTTATTATGATGAGAGTTTTATATCTCAAAATAATTATTCAATTTCAACTTTTCTTTTGCACAACATCATAAACTTAAGTTTCTGAAATTAATAATGAAAAGTATAATAATTTTTATGAAAAATATTTTTATATAATAATACAACATTTTCATAATCATATATACTCCTACAATAGGTACAAAACGGGTTAAATTAATACTTCATTTAATAATAAGCATGAGATAAAAATTGATAATCAAATTAAGTTATAGGAGAACTATGATATCTGATAATCAAAAGTAAAGAAGAATTGCATACATAGATTTACCTACAATACATAGAAAATTTAAAATTATTATAAGATCTGAATATGCTTATAATAAATAGAAACGTAAGTTTATTCTCAATATCAATGCTAGTCTTTTTTGTTGGTATAATTGATGCTTTTCTTAATCTTGCTTTTAATTATTTTAGATTGCACTTTTATTGTTATAGTTAAAGATAACCGCAACTAAAAATAATTTTTACTGCTAAGTTTCACTTTCCTATTTTTATGTTTTACATATACTACAAGAAAAATGTCATTTTGCGACGGAAATTACCAACGGAAATTATAAATATTACATCAGTAAGATATATTACTAACATAATTTACCATCAGACAAAGGCATCGTAAAATCGGCCGTAGCTAATAATTATCGACAGTCAAAAAAGTTACTATTGGTAAATATACTGACGATTTACTCTTCGACCGACCATCGGTAACATTTAGCGGTGGACGGTTATGTTCTGTCGGCATATTTACCAATGATAAGAAATTTACCATCGGTAAATTTGCTAAAAGATTACTGACAAATAGGTCATTCCGTCGGTAAAAACTGAGAGGGAATTGCTTATTCCTTCTATGATTACCGACGAATGAGTGCGTAGACCGTCGTTAAACTGAGGAGGATAACAAAAATTTTTTAAAAATATATAATGTAAAACCTGTAGGGGGTAGCAGTTTCTCAAACTTTCTAATTTTATCATGCTCGTCTTTGGCACAAACAGAAACAAAACCAATCAAAAGCAAAATAGTAAATGACCCCAAAAATTTGGTAACATAGTTTGACACTCCTTGCCTACATCTGCAGGGCCCTCACCCATATTAATTCTTTCACCAAAGTACAATAGATTTACGTAAGGCTTTACTGAACCGACACCACTCAACCCTTGACACTATCTTTCAACCTCAATTCCTGTGAACGATTTTCACACTCAATAACACGACCGACTCATGCTAACCTCGTCAAAGAACTTTTCTAAACAATCTTATAATTCAGGAACACTAAATAAATTATTCAAATGATCAAACAGAATATAACATAAATAAAACTCTTGAGAAGAGACAAGAATAACTTCCCAAATTATTCTATACTCCACTACAACAAGGTTGATTCATGTAAGAGCCAAAACTCAATTATGATTGTACCAATAAAATAATCAACAAAACTCCAGCAGTCTTTTTCTTGAAGAACCCACCCACATATGTGTAAAGCAAATCAGCCATATGTTATCTCAATGTTCAATATCACAAGCACCAAAGAGTTGATGGGACGATGGAGTCATTAGGCCACTTGATACATCGAGTAAATCAACGAGTCTTCAGGCATGCTCCTTTATCAAAATTCTCATCAACCCCCAAATAGAGATATACACAGCACCAACAATAATGAACCACGCTCTAAATACATTAAACCACCTGATTTACCCTTTTTGCCAAGATGGAGCCATGCGCACTTCACAAATCAGTCACACTACTTAAGGGAAAACATCAGTCGTAGGTTCATAACACAAAGCCACCTCTGTGTATATTTTTTAGAACCACTTAATTCACTAATATAAACATACGCTATTCCACTGTTTTTTTTTCTTTTACGTATATCAACTTAAATCAGCCACATCACATAATCAACCAAATCTCTAGTCAAGATAGAGTTCTATCATATCTAAAATATGATCCAACTAGTATTTGAATCCAATGTGATAAAAAATATGCCAATTTGAAAATATGCCAAAATAAAAAAAAACTAGATATATTTAATATATATCTAACATATAATATATACCGTTATTATATTTAAATTATGGTTAATGCATAATTTTAACAATTATAAATTTATAGTATACATT
>JAOSBO010204605.1:0-17415 GCA_027563915.1 Erythroxylum rotundifolium | reverse complement strand
TTGCCTCGGTAATCAACGCGTAAGCGGAATCCAAAGTAAAGTGCCCGTGATGGCCAGGGCCCCAGTGAAGGGTATCGACGTCCTCAGCTGGTGAGGGGGGTCAGACCTCCGTTAGGGCCCTGCAAAGGGGCCCCGGAAGGTAAGGAGTGATCGACTCCCATTTCCAATCATTATGCTCAGTCACATACTCAACCACTAGCTTGCGTTGTAAACTGTCCGGAGGCATACTGGTAGTCTCGCAGATTAGGGGACCCCAGCCAGGAAGCCATTGTTCGAGCCAAAAATTCACGCTGCGTCCATTGCCCAAGGTCCAAGTAAGTCCGTGCCGGACATAAGCCCATGTAGCGGCGATGCCTCGCCAAAGATTCAATGTCCCCGAAGTGGATAAAGTGTGAGGAACTTGATCCTTAATACGATATTTAGCTCGGAGGACCTATACCCATAAGGTTGAGGGTTTGGTAAGTAGTTCCCACCCCAACTTAGTGACGTAGGCATCGTTGGTAGCGTGAATACTTTTAAGGCCAAGGCCCCCGGCCTGTTTTGGGCGGCAGACCTTTTCCCAGTTAACGAGGTGGATGGGCCTCTTTTCATTGCGGTTCTCCCAAATAAAGGATCGCATAGTCTTTTCCAATTCGTCGCAGAGTCGACGTGGTAAGCGCACAGTTTGCATTGTGTATACGGGAATCGAGACGACCACAGACTGGGTAAGGGTAACTCGGCCAGCTAAAGATAATTCCTTAGCCTGCCACCCTGCTAGTCTTTGCTGAACTCTGTCAAGTATATACTGATATGCCTGCCTTGTGGACCGTGCATGAAGTAACGGGACGCATAGATACTTGCCCAGATTTGTGGTGCTGGGAATTATAAAATAAAGTACCTTAAGTTGTCATTATATTTCATAAATAAATCTAGGCACACAAAATCAGTAATATTCCAAACAGACTGTCAATTGCTCTTTTACAGTTTCCTCCCTATTCGTGCTTCCACATCGTTTATTAGTGTAGCAGCAACAACGTATGACCAAGTTGGTTTGGTCTATAGCTCTTAGATTTGCAGTCCACTGTCGAACAACCAACTGCATTTACTTTCCTCACGTACGTGGCTTCTCTTCTCTGTCAGTTGCTCAATGGGCACGCCGACAATGCACTTCTTCTCCGGAGTTCAGTGCTCATGCATATGGTGCTTCGCTTCAAGAATGTATCCAAAACGGTGACTTTATTACTGGTCAGGCTCTTCACAGCCAGATTCTAAAGAAGGGTAATTGCCTCGACTTGTTTGCTCATAACATTCTTCTGAATTTGTATGTGCAGTCTGATTTTTTGCCGCATGCAACTCAACTTTTTGATGAAATGCCTGAAAAGAATACGGTATCTTTCGTTACTTTGCTTCAGGGTTATGCGCAGTCTTTTTGGTTTCTGGAGGCTGTCGGGTTGTTTTCCAGATTGCATAACGAAGGATACGAGCTTAACCCTTTTGTTTTTACTACAATTTTGAAACTGCTTGTGGATATGGATCGGGCACAGTTGGGTTGTACCCTCCATGCTTGTATTTATAAGCTTGGTTATGAGTGCAATGCGTTTGTTGGGACTGCTTTAATTAATGCCTACTCTGTTTGCGCTTCTGTTGATCGGGCTAGACAAGCGTTTGATGCCATTGTCGACAAGGACTTGGTTTCTTGGACTGGCATGATAGCTTGCTATGCAGAGAATGATTGTTTTGTAGATTCATTGCAATACTTCTCACAGATGAGAATGGTTGGATTTAAACCTAATAACTTCACTTTGGTTAGCGTGCTCAAGGCTTGCATTGGATTAGCATATTTTGATACGGGGAAGGGGGTGCATGGATGTGCTCTTAAAACTTGTTACGAGAGGGAACATTATGTAGGTGTTGCGTTGCTTGATTTGTATGACAAGTCTGGAAATGTTGCTGATTATATACGAGTATTTGGGGAGATTCCTAAAGATAATGTAGTTTCCTGGAGTTTCATGATTGCAAGACATGCCCAGAGCAGCCAGAGCACAGAGGCTCTAGAACTGTTCCGTCAGATGAGGGAAGCTTTGGTTTCTCCAAATCAGTATACATTTGCTAGTGTTCTCCAGGCTTGTGCAAGTCTAGAGGCTCTCGATTTTGGGAAGCAAATCCATTGCCATGTACTTAAGGCTGGCTTGAACACTAATATTTTTGTTTCAAATTCTATCATGGATGTGTATGCTAAATGTAGAATAATGGAAAACTCTATGAAAATATTTGCAGAATTGCCCGATAGAAATGATGTGTCGTGGAACACGATAATTGTTGGATATGTACACTCAGGTTGTGGTGAGAAGGCATTTAGTGTGCTCAGAAACATGCTAGAATGTGAAGTTCAGCCAACTGAAGTGACTTATTCCAGCACTCTTCGTGCCTGTGCTAATTTAGCAGCCACAGAGACAGGAAGCCAAATTCATGCCCTGTCGGTGAAATCAATCTATGACCAAAATATTGTGGTAAGTAATGCTCTCATAGATATGTATGCAAAGTGTGGAAGCATCAAAGATGCTCGGCTAGTGTTTGATATGCTGGTTGAACATGATGAAGTTTCATGGAATGCTATGATCTCAGGATGCTCCATGCATGGTTTGAGTGTGGAAGCCCTAAAAATTTTTGAAATGATGCAGGAAGCAGAGTGTAAACCAAACAAGTTGACTTTTGTGGGTGTCCTGTCAGCATGTAGCAATGCTGGACTCCTGGAAAAAGGGCAAGCTTATTTTAAATCCATGATACAAGATTATGGCATACAACCATGTGCTGAGCACTACACTTGTATGGTCTGGCTTTTTGGCAGATCAGGCCATCTTGACAAGGCTGTTAAGTTGATCGAGGACATTCAAGGTGAGCCAAGTATTATGGCCTGGCGTGCATTACTTGGTGCTTGTGTCATCCATAAAAATACTGAACTAGGTAAAACCTGTTCTGAGCACATTCTCCAGATAGAACCTCAAGATGAGACGGCCCATGTACTGTTGTCAAATATTTACGCCAGTGCGGGGAGATGGGGACGTGTTGCTTCTATAAGGATGAACATGAGAAAGAATGGAGTCAGAAAAGAACCCGGCTTGAGTTGGATTGAAGACCAGGGTGTGATACGTTATTTCACTGTGGGAGACACTACACATCCTGACATGAAATTGATCAATGCAATGCTGGAGTGGTTAAACATGAAAGCTAGAAAGGCAGGCTATTTTCCTGATCACAGTGCTGTTTTGCTCAACATGGAGGATGATGAAAAGGAACGCCGGTTGTGGGTACACAGTGAAAGATTAGCTTTAGCTTTCGGTTTAGTTAAAACACCATTCAGAAGCCAAGTCCGCATCTTTAAAAACCTCAGAATATGTGTGGACTGCCACACTGCAATAAAATTCATATCGAGGATTGTTCAGCGAGATATCATTATCAGAGATATGAATCGCTTTCATCACTTTAAAGATGGGAACTGCTCTTGTGGTGACTATTGGTGATTGATTGCTGCTTGAGATCGCAGTTCTTGAATGACCGAGTTCCCACTTCATTCAAAAGGATCATTAACTTGGTATTCCGTACATTATAAGTAGACTTGCTGCCCTTTAGGGTTAAACCAACTTCATATACAAGTACCGGTTTGCTATTACTCAATTGGCTAGATGTAGATGATACTAACGGAAAATTTTTGGTTAAGTGTGGATGCTGCGGTGTGTGTACTGCTTTTAACCGATTGACTTCTACATTAATGGGATGAGTATGATCCCAAAATTGACTAATTGGATTCTTTTGGTGAAAAAAATCTAGGTAGCAATAAATTCATTTAAAAAAGAAATTGATATGTAGTTCAACAAGTTGTTGAAAAAAAATATACCCAACTAATCTTATTAGGATATAATAGTTGTTGATAAAAAATATAGCCTACTAAACTTATTAGGATTAACAATATTATTCATTTGGCTAAAAAAAAAAAAACTAGGTAGCAATAAATTCAAATTTTTTTTTTGAAAAATTAAGAAATTTCAATAACATCCCTGATTAAGGGAATCAATACAAATTGTTGGCACTGTTTATATCAACCAGAGTGATCAATATGGTTTACAAGTGTATATGTAGACTATTTTTTAATGTTTCACTAATGCCCCATCTTTGCTTCATCTAGTTGCTCTTCTTCATTACTGCGTTGTGCGCAACTACTACTTCCCTGATCCAGCAGTAAAGTCTGTGGCCTTTTTCTTACCTTATGAGCTTTCTCTTTAATTTTGATGTTTCCTTTTCTATTGTCATGAACTAAATACCTTGTGATATCTAGATTAGATGAACCCTAAGATGGATCTTCAAGTGCTTTGCTTTAGTTTATTTTAATCTTTGATGTCATTGAGATTTAATTATGTTTCCATTTGTATTCTTGAATTAATATTGCTAAAAAATTATTTTATGTATGATTTCTTGCAATAAATCTTTTGTTTGAATAGATCTACCATAATTGAACAAATTTGCATATAAACCTAGAAAAAGGTTGACATAAATCTTTTGAATTAGGATCAAACCTACTAGTAAATTTCATGAGTATATTGATGCAATTATAGGGTTTTAATTGAAAAGATATGTCAATTAATCAACCTAAAATTAGGTGTCAATAGTCTTGGCAAAAATATTAGCATAATTTATGAATTTCCAAGGTCCAATGAAATTAAGAATAAATTGATTAGTGAAATCATGATTGCATAATAGGTCACTGGCAAGATTTGAATTTTAGGTACCCTTTGTTTTGTTTGTTAATTTTCACACTTTTTGTATTTTAATCTTTTAATAGTTATTACTTATCTTTAATTTATTTTCTTTTATTTTAACCTAAATTATCACAATCACCTTGATTTTTGATTAAATAATAGGAAGAGAGTCACTACTAGTGCTCATAGTCTATCTCTAAATCCAATAATTGGGACTCTGAGCCCTACGCTATGGAACATTAAGTGCACTTACCTTGGACATTCTGTAGATTGAAGGAATTTAATTATATATAAATAATATATGAGCCGACCAAGGTTTTGGCCTCACTAATAAGGATTGTGATATTAGGAAAGCTTAATTATTATTAATCTAGCCATCCTTTTGTGCATTTATTCGACTTCTTTTGAAATTTTAGTTTTGATTAGTAATATTCCTTTTTCAAGAGCAAGATTTGTTTATGACCCGAAGCAATCCATTAGAACTAGTTAAGGGGGATCCTAAAATCAAAAGGGTATCTTTCCAAAACTTCAAAACTTAGACAGAGAGAAGAAGAGTAGGAGTAAGAGTTTGAGAACTTATAACGAAAAGCTATGGTAGAATAAAGAACTATGTTTAAGTATGTAAGGCCATCACTAATTGGAACTGAATCCAGAATCATTAGACTTACTGTTCTACGCAACATCCTTGAGATTAAGCTAAACATCAGTTAAATAAATTTGTTTAATTTGGTGAACTACAAAATAAGGATCTAAATGCTCACATTCTAATATCCTAGAGATTTGCAATACCATTAAGATAAATAAGGTCACTGATGATGTAATTAAATTGAGGCTATTTCTTTCTCATTAAGGAACCAACCAAGTGGTGGTTGAACTCTCTTCCTAGAAGATTGATCATGACTTGGGATTAGATGGCAAGACATTTTTCAATGAGGTACTTCCTACCAACCCAGACAACAAAGATGATGAATGACATCTCCTCTTAAACCCAGATTATCAGAGACCTTATATGATATATAAGAGAGATTCAAGAACTTATTGAGAAGATGGAAAAATCATGGTCTTCATTTTAAGGTATAGGTTCAGAAATTTTATAATTGACTAAATCCTTGAATCTATTAGATGATAGATGTCATAGTTAGAGGGACACTAAATAGTTAAACACCCGAAGCAACTTAAGAGTTGATTAAAGAGATAGCTATGAATAGCTACCAATGGAACTCAACACTAGCTAAGCCTAATAATCGCTCAAAGTTTATGATGTATAAGCAATTATAACATTAGCGGTTTAGATTGAACTTGTTAATAATATGATGAGTCAATTATTGGTTTGGTAACAAACTACTCAATTGACGTTGTGATGAGTTATAGGGAGGAAGGACTCTGAGCCAATATTATCAAGCCACTAAGGCTATATTTGGTTGGACATAACGTTATTAATGGAATGGAATGATTTATAATGGAATGGAATGTAAATGAATGTAATATTAGAAAATTATTGTTTGAAAGGGATGGAAGGTTTCATAATCTAATATAGAGAAATGTTGTTTGGAAGAAGGGTTCGTAATGTAATATAGTGAAGTGTTGCTTATCATTTTATATTCCATCCTAAGCCCCCAAATCGAACGTAAATTATTTTTACTATTTAGGATAGAATGGAATGTATTGTGAAACCCTTCCCTTTTATCTTATTCCATTCCATTCTATTATAAACTTTCCCCCCAAACGATAGAATAATATTCCATTTCATTCTATTAATAACCACCAACTAAACATAGCCTAAGGCTATAACCAATGCCTCAAAAGTAACATAACCTATATGACAACTATAACCTAAGATGGAGGAACCACCCAAATTTTCTTGGGGGAATCAAGGTGGCAAGCCACCTTAATTTTAACAACAACATCCTCCATAAGAGAAGGCGAACAAGCGAACAACCCAAGTTGGTGAAAGATTTTAAGCCTTATATCCCTTACTCAACAAAATTAAAAAATTATTATATGGTTAAAACAGTTTAGAAGTTTTTAAAATTCTTTAAATAATATCATACTTACTTTTTATTAAGGCTCTTTTGTAGATGCCAAAGTATGCCAAATTTTAAAGGAAATACTATTAAACAAAAGGAAGTTGAAGGAACTATCCATGGTGACACTTAATGAGCAATGTTCAACCATCCTTCAAATTAAACAGCTTAAGAAGCCTAAAGATCTAATGGGTTTCACTATCCTTTGTTTAATTAGTAGTTTATCAATTGAAAGAGCATTAATGGACCTATCGATTAGGATCAAATTGATGCCTAATAAGTTATTTAATATATTTGTAACATCCCATTACCTGTGGGAGGTTAGAATAGTAAATATGAGTGATTAATGAGAGCTTAGAGAATGTATTTCATGTTCATGCATAATATGATACGCACATATATGTAAATAGTGAAATTTGCACAAGAAAATGACTATACATGCATTCATTGACATTTTGGGTATAATTGTTTCTAAATGTGATTTTTTATTGAGAATTGTGGTTTTTATGTGTTGAAAATTGATTTGGAGAGTGTATTTGCGGATTTAGAATTTTTGAAAAATTTGGAGAAATTTCTAGAAATTTGTTGGGTATGGTTGGACTAGGAAAATTGTCAAGTGGCAAAACTATTAGTAAATGGTAGTAGAAATTATTGTCTAATGGCAATGGAAATTTCGATAAATGACTTTAGGATTTATTCACGAGTGCCAGTGAAAATTGGGAGACAATTAGAATAGAAATTGGATTTAGATTATAAGAATTGGACATGTGGCAAGTGAGATATGTCACTTGCCAAACAATGTCTTAAGTCCACTAAGTTTTTAAAGCCCCTTTTTGTTGCCTTCCAAGTTGCTTTTCATTTAAAAGTCCATTTGTTTTTTTTTTTGCTCTTCCCATCTTCCTCTTCGTGAATCTCTTCTTTCCTCCTTCATCATTTTCGTTTTCTTCAATCTCTACCACCTCAACTTTGAAGATCACACTTTCCTTCATTTGCTACTAGCATATTTGCTATCTTCTTCCTCGTTGCCACAAGAAAACTTATCTTTACCTCCTTCAAGAAGATGATGAATGTTTAATGCTTGGGAGCTAGGGCTATTGTTGTTTTTGAAGAACTTGAAGTGAAACCAAGTAAGTTATGCTTTAAATGTTATGGGTATTGTTAAATTGAAGCTAGAGTGATGAGAAATGTGGATTGATGACTTGATTTTGTGAGTTGAATGTGTGTGACGTGGATGGTGAATTTTTTTTTACTCTGAACATGAATCAGTATTTTGGGAATATCCTTTTCTATAGTTATCCAAATGGACTGATTCTTATTTGGAGTAAACTAGAGACATAGGGCTACAAATTAATTGGAGAAATTAAATTTTGAATCGGATTCTAAGAATTTCAATTTCTGGGTGGAAGTTGAATATAGGGTACTGTCTCAAAATAAAAGTAGTTCGAAAATATTTGGAATATAACTTTCACATTACTGAACCAAATTGAGTGATTTTGGTGTCAATAAGGAACACTTTTTTAGAATAAAGTATGACCAAATTACATCATTTTCACCTTCTGATTGAACGTGAACAGTAGACCTGAAAGTGTATCTTGGAAAAAAAATCTGAAGTGATTCAATGAGAAATGAATTATGAATTTAATGGTTTTTAGTGAGACATAAATCTAAGTATAAATTATACGTAGATGAGTTTTGATATGAGAATGATTTTGTGATGAAATTGATGGTAAGATACTCGGGATTATCATAAATATGCATAGTACATAATTCATTTTATTCATGTGCATTGTTAAACACTTATGATTGTACAATTTGTGAGGATTTATATGTTGTTTGTTATAGAGGAGCGACTGGAATCTCAACCTCCAGACATTGCCGGAACTTCTAGGAATTAGCTTCAGGAGCAACTTGTGAGTAACTTAGACGGTCTCACTTAATTACTTGTTTGCTTAAAATTTTGTTATAAATGATTGAATGAATTTGTTTTTATTGTTGATTTCGGACAATGAAGGTCTGATGACTGTGATTTTGGAATGGAATATTGAAGTGCTGCTTGAATGTGAATGTGATGAACTATGTGCTTTATCATATGATTGATTGTGATAGATGCATTCCATACATGAGTGAGCAATCAGATAATGGAAGTTATGACCAGAATAGCTACCGATCAGAGCTTAAGGCTCAAAGAGTGAAAAGAGCCTCGAGCTCAGACAGTGATTAAAAGTGTAAGGCTCATTATGTAAAATAAGCCCTATATCCTCATCGGATAAGGGATAGTTAGCAATGAGGCCGGTATCCAAAATGAATACGGGACAGTTCAGGTACTCGGTAATAACAACGTAACAATTGGAAGGAGTCTTATGAACATTCCATATGCATTTTGTTAAGTATGGTTGATTGATTGAAATGCATAATTGCCTATGCTTAAGTGAAAATGTGATACATGATTAATTATGAGAAAATGTGATTATTTGTTATGTGAAATGATGTGTTGCATGAATTGAGTGAACCATCGATGACGGTTACATTTGAGTTTGCAAAACTTGCAAAAATTGTAACGTTGCCTTTTTAGGACCGAGAGACAACTCTAGCTATTGAGAGGCTTTACCAGCAGTGTAGATTGTGATTTGGCAAGAGAAGTCATGACTCAAAGGTCAGTCAGCTGGGAATTTTGGACGGCTTAGCTAGATTGTATAGATATTTTCCTCTTTCATATAATACTTTTGTACTAGGTTAATGATGTACATGTAGTAAAGGTTGAAGGACATGATGTAGGCTTTCGGTTTTGTGAAATGAAATGAGGAAAAAGTTGGATTTTAAAATATAGTGATTTTCTATTGATGCTTTATAAGTGAATAATAATATGAGGCCATGTGAAGTGAATGTAGCAATCGATAATAGCCCGCCCTTATCGTAGGATATATACTGAAATGACCTCCGGGCATCCCGGTGTGTACCCTATGGTAAGGGGGCGCTACATTTAGGTGGTATCAGAGCATGGTTTGGTATCTGTTAGGACATATAGGAATGTTAAGCATGAAATATCCTGAGAAAATGCAAAAAATGATTGAGATTATTGTTTATTATCAGTCATCTGCTATAGGT
This sequence comes from Erythroxylum rotundifolium, assembly GCA_027563915.1. NCBI lineage: Eukaryota > Viridiplantae > Streptophyta > Magnoliopsida > Malpighiales > Erythroxylaceae > Erythroxylum > Erythroxylum rotundifolium. The sequence goes on along the minus strand of JAOSBO010204605.1, from coordinate 7,553 downwards.
GATCAAATTGATTAACCAGCTGACCAAGGATCAGTAGGAGCCAGTGGGGAGTCTTCGGTACCTCGATCTGAGGAGATGCCTCCTAGAGTTCCCGAGAGAAGGGAGAGGAGGTATGATAGACTGCGGAAGCAAGGAGCTGTGGACTTCTATGGCAGCACAGACCTTGCTAAAACTAAAGGATGTTTAGAAAGGACTGATTAATCAGATGGACTGCGAGCCTGTTGAGAGGTTTGACTATGTAGTGTCCTTACTGCAGGGCCCAGCTTACCAGTGGTGGAAAAATGTCCCAGGTAGTACCACCAGGCCTTGCCTATTAAAGTGGGAAGACTTTTTGAGGGTCTTCAGAGATAATTACATGCCCAAGATCTACTTGGACATGAAGATGAAGGAGTTCTTGGAATTGAAGCAGGGTAGGATGTCAGTGGCTGAATATGAGATCCAATTTAATGAGTTGATGGGTTATGTTACTGCTTTGATCCCTACAAAAGAAGACAAGTGTAGGAGGTTTGAGGATGGACTCAAGATGGAGATCAAAACAAGGTTGGTGCTTTCAGATCTGAGTATTTTCACTGAGTTGAGAGCTGCTTCAATTAGAATTGAGCAGCTACTAAGAGAGAGACAAGCAAAGACTGGGCAAAGGTCCAGGGGGAAGAGGCTTAGCAAGAGTCAGGGCAGTTCTGGCAGAAGATTCAGTAAGTGCTAGAACAGAGCATTCAGACCACCAGGTGGATCCAGGCAGTCAGGATCTAGACAGAGGGGTAGATCTTCACAGACTGGCAGTGGAAGGGGTGCAGTACAGAATCAGTTTCCAGTATGTGAGCATTGTGAGAGGAGGCATGGTGGTGAGTGTTGGAGGGTAACCGGAGCTTGCCTTAAATACGACTCCTTTAACCACCGGATCAAGGATTGTCCTGCTATTTTGGGAGATCAGTCTGGTGTGAGTGGGTGATTCGGGAGTGTTGCTATGGTCCAACAGAGCGGTGGTAGTGGATCTAGACAGAGAGGCCGAGGTAGAGGCAGAGTGAGCTCTGGAAGTTCTTCCATGAGGACTGAGGGGCGGGGTAGTTGACCGCAGTCCCAGGTCAGGGTCTATGCTATGACCAGGTAGGAGGCTCAAGACTCACTAGATGTTATGGTAGGTGCACTTCTTATTTATGACTTTGAGGCATTTGCACTGCTAGATCTAAGATCCACACACTCCTTTATCGCACCGCATCTGATATATAAGCTGCATTGTACTAGGAGATGTTGCAGTATGGGCTAGAGGTAAGTACACCTCTAGGTAATACTACTGTCATAGGAGAATTCTATAAGGGAAGCTTGATTAGGATCGATCAAGCAGAGTTAGAGGCAGACTTGATTATATTACAATTAAGAGAGATAGACATTATCCTAGGCACGGATTGGCTCACCGCTCATAGGGCCATCATAAACTGCTAAACCAAGGAGGTAGTATTGGAATCTCCTGGTCAGCCGAGAGCAATATTCTAAGGAGTTATTCAAGTGGTGCCAGCCAGGATGATATCTTTCATAAGTGCACTGAGAATGATGAAGGGAGGATGTGAGGCGTATCTAGCCCATATCATTGATATTAGAGTAGAGCAGAGTGTACAAGACATTCCCGTGCTTAGGGAATTCCTAGATGTGTTTCCTGATAAGCTACCTAGTTTACCACCAGATCGGGAAACAGAGTTCACGATTGATTTAGTTCCAGGTGCTGCTCCTATATCTATTCCTCTATATAAGATGACACCTGTGGAACTGAAGGAGTTAAAAAATCAGTTATAAGAGTTGCTGGAAAAGGGTTTTATTAGACCCATTGTTTCACCTTGGGAAGCTCCAGTGTTATTTGTGAAGAAGAAAGATGGGACTTTGAGTTTATGCATCAATTATAAGCAGTTAAATCAGGTTACAGTGAAGAACAAATACCCATTACCTAGAATTGATGATTTGCTTGATCAGTTGCAGGGAGCTCAGGCATTTACTAAATTAGACTTGAGGTCAGGGTACTATTAGTTGAAGATAGCAGAGGATGATGTATCTAAGAGTGCATTTAGGAGAAGGTATGGGTACTATGGGTTTCTAGTGATGCCGTTCGGGTTGACTGATGCCTCGACAACTTTTATGGCCTTGATGAATAAGGTGTTTCAGCCCTACCTAGATCGATTTGTGATTGTGTTCATTGATGATATCTTGGTGTATTCGAAGAGCAAAAAGGAGCCTACTAAGCATCTGAGAGTCATTTTACAGTTCATGAGAGAGAAGCAACTATATGCCAAATTCAGTAAGTGTGAATTTTTGTTGGATTAGGTTGTGATTCTGGGGCATATAGTATCTGGAGATGGCATACAGGTAGATCCAAAGAAGATAGAGGTAGTGATGAATTAGGAAGCTTCGAGAAATATGTCTGAAATTTGAAATTTCCTAGGATTGGCCGGGTATTATCAGAGTTTTGTCGAGGGGTTTTCTCTAATCTCAGCCCCTCTGACAAAACTTCTGAGGAAAAATGTAGTGTTTAAATGGAATGAGGAGTGTTAAAAGAGCTTTGAGGAGCTTAAGCATCGGTTGACTACAACACCGATGTTGACTATTCCATCGAGGACTGGAGGATATATCGTATATAGTGATACTTTATATCAAGGATTAGGATGTGTATTAGTGTAGTATGGCAAGGTGATCGCCTATGCATCGAAACAACTAAGGTCTCACGAGATCAATTATCCAGTACATGATTTAGAGTTAGCTGCAGTTGTCTTTGCTTTAAAGATTTGGAGCCATTACTTGTATGGAGAGACCTTCTAGATTTATACAAATCTTAAGAGTTGGAGGTATCTGTTGAATTAGAAGGAGTTGAACTTGAGACAGAGGAGATGGATTGAGTTATTGAAGGATTATGACTGCACAATTGAGTACCACCCGGGGAAAGCAAATGTGGTGGCTGATGCTTTGAGCAAAAAGTCTAATACCAATGTAGCTTAGATTTAGTTATCGAGGTTACTGAGCTTAATTCAGTTGAGAGCTTTGAATGTGGAGTTGAATCTGGAACACGATGAGGCCTTGATTGCTACATTGAAACTTAGGCCGATGTTACATGATCGTGTGAGAAGAGTATAGAGGAAAGATCCCAATATGGTGAAGCTTATAGAGAAAGTGGAGATGAATCCGGATTCTGAGTTTAAGTTGAGAGATAAGACTTTGTGGTTGAAGCAGAGACTATGCTTGCTCGATGTAGAGTGTCTGAGGAAGGAAATTCTTGAGGAAGCTCATATGGCCGCCTATGTTATGCATCCTGGTACTACTAAGATGTATAACACACTTAAGCAGCATTTTTGGTGGCTCGGAATGAAGAAGCAATTGACGGAGTATGTGTCTAAGTGTATGACATGCCAGTAAGTTAAGGCTGAATACCAAGCTCCAATAGGGAAGCTACATTCGTTGCCTATTCCGGAGTGGAAATGGGAACAGATCACTATGGACTTCATCATGGGTTTGCCTAAGACTTCGAGGCAGCATGATGCTATATGGGTCATAGTGGACCGGTTGACTAAGTCGGCCCACTTCTTACTAGTGAGAGAAAATAACTCACTTGATCAGTTGACCCAGAGATATGTGAATGAAGTGGTGAGACTACATGGGGTTCTGGTGTCTGTTGTATCGGACAGGGATCCCAGATTCACTTCGAGATTCTGGAAGAGCCTGCAGTCTGCTATGGGTACTAAGTTAAACTTCAGTACAACATTTCATCCTCAAATAGACGGACAGAGCGAGAGGACAATAAAGACTATTGAGGATATGCTCTGAGCTTGTGTATTGGAGTTTCAAGGATCTTGGGATCAGTACATAGCACTGATAGAATTTGCATATGACAACCATTATTACAGTAGTATCGGGATGGCATCGTGTGAGGCACTGTATGGTAGAAAGTGTTGGTCGCCATTATATTGGGATGAAGAGGGCATGAGAATGGTTGAAGGCCCAGAGTTGATACAAGACATAGTGGATAAGGTGAAATTGATCTGAATCCGAATTAAAGTGGCTCACGATAGACATAAGAGTTATGTGGATCAACATCGACGAGATATGATGTACAGTGTAGGAGACAAAGTGTTTCTTTGAGTATCGCCTTGGAGGGGAGTATTGAGATTTGGTAAAAAGGGTAAGTTGAGCCCTAGATACATTGGTCCTTGTGAAATCATTGACATGATAGGACCTTTGGCCTATAAGTTAGCTTTACCGAATGAGATGTCTCAACTACATAATGTGTTTCATGTGAGTAAGCTCCAAAGATATTGATCGGATCCGTCACATGTAATACCGGCTCAAGAGATTAAGGTTGCAAGTAACTTAAGCTATATCGAGGAGCCAATCAAGATTGTGGGATCGCAGATCAAGCAATTGAGGAACAAAGTCATTCTATTGATGAAAGTCCTTTGGAGGAACCACTTAACTAAGGAAGCAATATGTGAGACGGAGGAGCATATGAGGAGACAATATCCCCACCTGTTTGAACAAACAGGTAAGAATTTCAAGGACGAAATTCTTGTAAGGAGGGGAAAGTTGTAACATCCCATTATCTGTTGGAGGTTAGAATAGTAAATATGAGTGATTGATGAGAGCATAGAAAATTCATTTCATGTTCATGCATATATTGCATGCACACATATATAAATAGTGACATTTGGACATGAAAATGACTATACATGCATTCATTGACATTCCAGATATAATTGTTTCTAAATGTGATTTTTATATGTTGAAAATTGATTTAGAGAGTGTATTTGCAGATTTAGAATTTTTCAAATTTTTGGAGAAATTTCTGGAAATTTGTTGGATATTGTTGGACTAGGAAAATTGCCAAGTGGCAAAACTATTAGTAAATGATAGTAGAAATTACTGTCCAATGGCAATAGAAATTTCGATAAGTGACTTTAAGATTTATTCATGGGTGCTAGTAAATATTGGGAGACAATTAGAATAGAAATCGGATTTAGGTTATAAGAATTGGACATGTGTCACTTGCCAAACAATGCCTTAAGTCCACTAAGTTTTTAAAGCCCCTTTTGTTTCCTTCCACATTGCTTTTCATTTAAAAGTCCATTTGGTGTTTTTTTTTTGGCTCTTCCCATCTTCCTCTTCGTGACTCTCTTCTCTCCCCCTTCATCATTTTTGTTTTCTTTAATCTCTACCACCTCAACTTTGAAGATCACACTTTCCTTCGTTTGTTACTAGCATATTTGCTATCTTCTTCCTCATTGCCACAAGAAAACTTATCCTTACCTCCTTCAAGAAGATGATGAATGTGTGAGGCTTGGGAGCTAGGGCTATTGTTGTTTTTGAAGAAGTTGAAGTGAAACCAAGTAAGTTATGCTTTAAATGTTATGTTAAATTGAAACTAGAATTATGAGAAATGTGAATTGATGACTTCATTTTGTGAGTAGAATGTGTGTGACCGTGGATGGCGAATTTTTCTTTGCACTGATCGTGGTTCAGTATTTTGGGAATATCTTTTTCTATAGTTATCCAAATGGATTGATTTTTAATTTGGAGTAAACTAGAGACATAGAGACATAAATTATCTGAAGAAATTAAATTCTGAATCGGATTCTAAGAATTTCAATTTCTGGGTAGAAGTTGAGTATAGGGTACTGTCTCAGAATAAAAGCAGTCCAAAAATATTTGGAGTATAACTTTCACATTACTAAACCAAATTGAGTGAATTTGGTGTCAATAGAAACATAATACATAGAGAAACACTTTTCTAGAATAGAGTATGTCCAAATTACATCATTTTCACCTTCTAACTGAATGTGAACAATAGACCTAAAAGTGTGTCTTAGCAAAAAAAAATCTGAAGTGATTCAATGCGAAATGAATTGTGAATTTAATGATTTTTAGTGAGACATAAATCTAAGTATAAATTATACTTATATGAGTTTTTATATGAGAATGATTTTGTGATGAAATTTACGGTAAGATACCTGGGATTGTCATGAACATGCATAGTTCATAATTCATTCCATTCATGTGCATTGTTAAACACTTATGATTGTACAATTTGTGATGGATGTGTATGTTATTTGTTCTAGAGGAGCAACTAGATGTCAACCTCTAGACATTGTCGGAACTTCCAGGCATTAGCTTTGGGAGCAACTTGTGAGTAACCTAGACGGTCTCACTTAATTACTTGTTTGCTTAAAATTTTGTTATAAATGATTGAATGAATGTGTTTTGATTGTTGATTCTGGACAATGAAGGTCCGATGACTGTGATTTTGGAATGGGATATTGAAGTGCTGCTTGAATGTGAATGTGACAAACTATATGCTTTATTATACGATTAATTGTGATAGATGCAGTCCATACATGAGTGCACAATCAGATAATGACAGTTGTGACCAGAGTAGCCACCGATCAGATCTTAAAGCTCAAAGTGTGAAAAGAGCCTCGAGCTCAGACATTGATTAAGAGCCTAAAGCTTACTATGTAAAATGAGCCCTATATCCTCATCGGATAAAGGACAATTAGCAATGAGTTCGGTTCTAAAATAGATATGGGACAGTTTAGGCACTCGGTCACAACAACATAACAATTGGAAAGGAGTCTCATGAACATTCCATATGCATTTTGTTAAGTATAGTTGATTGATTGAAATGCATAATTGCCTATGCTTAAGTGAAAATGTGATACGTGATCAATTATGAGAAAATGTGATTATTTGTCATATGAAATGATGTGGTGCATGAATTAAGTGAACTACCGATGATGGTTAACTCTTTGAGTTCGTAAAACTCACCAAATATTTACAACGTTGCCTTTTCAAGATCGAGAGACAACTCTAGGTATTGAGGGGCTCTACCAGCCGTGAGGATTGTGATTTAGCAAGAGAAGTCATGACTCAAATGTCAGTCAGCTGGGATTTTTGAATGACTTAGCTAGATTGTATAGATATTTTCCTCTTTCATGAAATAATTTTGTACTAGGTTGATGATGTACGTGTAGTAAAGGTTGAAGGACATAATGTAGGCTTTGGTTTTGTGAAATGAAATGAGGAAAAAGTTGGATTTTAAAATATTGTGATTTTCTATTGATGTTTTATAAGTGAATAATGATATGATGCTTTATAAGTGAATGTAGCGATCGATAATAGCCCGCCCTTATCGTAGGATATGTACCGAAATGACCTTCGGGCGTCCCGGTATGTACCCTATGGTATTGGGGCGCTACAATATTAATATTAAAAGACACAAAATCAACAAGGATGAGCATATAGTTATCCAATAGGTTAATTAAGTAAGGCATTATAGAAGATGTTTTGATTAAAATTGAAAATTTCTTATTCTCATATGATTTTGTCATATTACATATAGATGAGGACATTAAAGTTCCTTTTGTTAAGTCAGAATTTTGACTTCACGTACAAAGTAATTTTGATGACAAACAAAGATGAGACAGAATGAAAAGCAGATGATATTAATAAATATGAAAAACAGAAGGAAGCTGCGAAGTTGTAAAAAGCAGACGGATGAAAAGCAGACGTTGTAAAAAGCAGACGGA
>JAOSBO010204590.1:7802-34901 GCA_027563915.1 Erythroxylum rotundifolium | reverse complement strand
CTTTGAACTAAATATACAAATTAATTAAGATCTAAGTGTTAATTTATTTACTCTTTTCAATTGCACACACACATTACTAATTCTTTGGTCCTTCATACTCTGCAACTGTTCCTAAGTATATTTTCATGAAAAGTCAAGCTTATTACAAGTTAGTGATTATTCACAACCTAATAGACTATGTTCAAAATTAAATAAATTTCACTCTATTTAAGCCATTGGCAATTCAAATAATTTACACAATGCAGCCTAATAACTATCATACAATGTGCAAAATCAAATTCAAAAGTAAAATGCAAAATTCCTCCCCATACTTGAACAACATATTGTCCTCAATATAAGAAGGAAACAACCAAAATAAGCACATAAAAGAAAATTAAAGACAGAAATTAAAGTAGACAAAAACAAAATTGAAATAAACATGAAAATTAGAACTGAAGGTTAATTTAAAAACGAAAAATATAAATGGGTTAGATATAAATCCTATGGAGAGGGAGGTGGTGATGGTGCCGGAGGTAGCGAATGAATGCCCTGAGACTCAAAATAGTGATGGATCTGTTGGATATCCTAGCTCTGAAGTTGTTGTGTTTGCACCATCTCCTTTATCATTCTGGTGTTCTTTACAATTGTCTTGTTAGTTTTGGAGGTTGCATCCAGAACCTTCTTCCAGCTTGGTTCTTCCTCTTCCTCTTCTTCGGATTCTTCACTGATGGAGTCTTCTTTTTCCGCGACATTGAACTCGAGCTTGCCTGACTAGTCCTAATCCTAACATGTGTCTTCTCGCTAATTTCTCTCAGTTCCATGTTATGGGAATAAATGATTTCAGCCCTCTGTAGGTGGTGATAATGTAGGAAGTCAAGGAGGTGGACCATCAACCCACTACGATCCACCCCAAAATATTCTGCAATGGTAGACACTATATATCTTATTCCTAGATTGTCGCTCCTTTTATGCGAAGCTGCAACAATAGCTTATAGCACATGTGTGGATGTGCAGATTGGAATACTGTGGTCCATGCACCACAACATAAAAAGTTCCTTTGTGGAATACTTGTTGATTTCTGTTTTGTCAAAAACTAGCTGACACATAAATTTATACAGCAACAAGTGTTCATGGGACCTTATAATGTTGTTATGAGCATTCTTGGCATGAAATTGCTCAATTCCAATAAGCTCATTCTAGTATTGAGAAGGAAGAAAATCCTCATGTTGATCAATGATGGAGGAGAATCCACACATATCACATATGACTTCTACATTCAATTTGTAAAACCTTCCCTCAACTTAAACTACAATTCTTTGGGGTTCTTAGGGTTATAACTCAGTGAAGTGAAAAATTCCAGTGTGAGCTTTTGATAAATAGGAAATTGGAATCGTATGAATTGGGCCCACTGGATTCTCTCAGCTAGGTTTTCTACCCTCTCACGCAACTCTAGCCTATCGAGTGTGTCAAAATCAAAGTATTTTGGAACTAAAATTTATCTAGCATTAAAAGATTAGAAACAAGTACCTTCCTTCTCTATGTAGATTGGGAAGGGCACACCAAAGTCTGCTGCTTAATTTCTTCTCCCATGTCCCAAAACTTGTTGTCATCCATATGGCTCCCATCGAGCTGATTGTTTAATGTGCGGCATAAATGGGTAGAATTTGGAGGTTGAAATTTTGTTTAAAGAGATGGAAAAATGTTTGGATGCTTCAATTCTATAGAGATAAAGTGAAAATGAAAGTGAAAGTAAAAGTGAAGTTATAACTGAATATATAGGTGGAAAAGGGGTAAAATGATGAAAATTCTTTTAAAAATTATGTCCTCCCTCTTTACTGCATAGCCACGGACCATGATCGTAGCCTGCAGCTTACCACCACTACTTGATTTTTTTCTTTTTGTTCTTTTCCCAGTCTTTTTACTTTCACTACTTAATTCTTTTGTGGCCCTTTTTACCTCTCTTTTATGTTTGAATAATCATCCACATTATTCTAAAATCTTATTCCTTAATCAATTTTATTTGAAAACAAAAATAATCCTAAATACATAATTCAAATGTTCTAACTAAAACAATCAAAGAACTACTTTTCAATCAATTTCCTCCTGTGCAGCGCTTCTTTTAATGTCAGTAGCTCAACACCCCTTTAAGCTTATGGTGTTTGGAATGAATGGTGTGATGGTAGCACCATCAATAATTTCAACGTTTGAACTTTAGCTATTATGCTACAGTTCCTACCTTCTTTGAAATTCTCTTTTCCTTGCCTTCTTCTTCATGAGCGCTTCTTCCTGAATGCATTCCCAAGATCCTCGATATCCTCCCATTTGTCTTATGGTTTAGCTTCCTTGTTATTCACTGGAGGTGAAGGAGATTCGTAATCTTTCCGTGATACTTTGAAGGTTATATGCTCTTTTCCTATCCTCAGAGTTAATTCGCTCCCACCAACATCGATGATTGAATGTGCAGAGGCCAAGAATGGTCATCCAATAACTATTGGGGTCACCACATCTTCTCCAATGTCCAATATGTAAAAGTCTATAGGAAAGGTATTCTTACCAATTTTTACTTACACATCCTTTATAATCCCCATCGGTTTATCAGTTTATGCGTTGTTCTATTGACCGTCTTTACTAAAAACTTAGTAGGTACTAACTCGCTTAACCCCAACTTCAGACTAAATCTGTAGGGCATCATGTTTCTACTCTCACCAAATCTGCAAATGCCCTTTCTATGATGATATTATTAATGTAGCTAGGGATGAAAAAGTGCCCTGGGTTCTCTTTCTTCTTTGCGATGTTAGGATCATCTTCTAATGGTCACTCCTTAACCTTCTTTTTGACGGATTCTTGTAATTTGAACTTCATCTGTACTTTTTTTGTCACTTCCTTAACCTTGTTTGGTTCAATCTCTTGTAATTTCCTCGCTGTCTCCTTGCATATAACTCCTATTGTTGCACAATAGGGAATGGAAACACACATCGACTTGCTTTAATCTACTCCATCACGGGCTCACTTGAAAGATATTCTTGACCTTCTTCTTTCTCTCCTTCTTTCTTCACCCATTTTGATTTTTCATCCTGGGTTTGACTGATGACCATGACCCTTTCTTTCATATTTGACTCCGCATTGCTTAGGAGAGTTCCAGCATTTCAAGTAGACATTACCTGCTCTAATTGGCCCATTTGGACTTCTAAATTGTGTATAGAAGAGACATGGTTCTTTATTACTTGCTCGAATTTTCTCTCGAGCCTCCTATATGCCTCTTCCATGCCTTTGATTTTATCTAAAATTCTATCCAACTTCGATTCCATTGAGCTTACTTTATCTTTCTGAAAGCTCGATTGTCCTTAAGGCCTGAACTGTCCACCATTGTTGTTGTTTGACCAGGAGAAATTAGGGTGATTCTTCCACCCAGGGTTAAGAGCATTGGAGTAAGGATCGTTACCCCCTCCTCGTCCATATTGCACCCCCATGTAATTTACTTGCTCCTGATTATGATCCTTCATCAAATAATATTCCATGGTGTCATGGTCTAGTTGTCCACAAAACTCACACTTTAGATGTATTGCCTTCAAAGCTGAGGACGATTTCTTCATACTATTGAGTTGTCGCGTAAAATTGTCAATCTTTGTTTGCATCTCAGTCATTTGATCGATCGCAATGATTTCCTTCTACTCTCTGAAAGTAGCAGGTTGCCTACCTTGCTCATTCATCCATAAGCAGTTGTTGCTCACCATCTCCTCAATCAACTCCTCTACTTCCTCGGCTGTCTCTTACATCAAGGATCCTCCAGAAGTTGTGTCTATTTTTCCTCTTGTTGGTGGGTTAACTCCATTGTAGAAGGTCTATAATAGGAACTCCTTAGGTAAGTTCTGATATAGGCACTTCCTTTGTAGATCCTTATATCTTTCCCACACTTCATAGATTGATTCCCTATCACCTTGTTAGAAATTGGTGATCTCCTAAATAATCTTTGTTGTCTTCATCAACGAGAAATACTTGTCCAAGAAAACACAAACAAGTTGATCCATGTTGTGATGTTGGCTGGGCTCAATGAACGATATCAAGCCTTCACTTTATCCTGAGAGTAAAGGGAAACAACCTAATTCTAACTACATCCTCTGACATCTGTTGTTACCAAAAAGTATTAAAGATCTCAAGGAAATTCACGATGTGCACGATTAGTTCCTCTTTAGCCAATCCGTAGAATTGCATATTCTGCTAAAGCATGTTTACAAGTGTAGGTTTTATCTCAAACGAGGCTGCTTGAGAAGGTCACCTAGCTACTCCCTGGTTCAATGGGTTGAACCCTAGCCTCATAAAATCCATCAATGTCCTTTATTGTCATCCTTGGTTCGCTTCCTGATCCATATTCTGTTGAAATTCCTCATCCATTATTGCTTTTCCTATCTCTTCTTCTTCCTTTTGCCAAGCTTTCCTAAGAGTTCATTCTAATAAAGTGATATTTAAATCTAACGTCTCCTCTGCACGACTCGAACCTCTAGTGACTCTTATGTTCATACAAGAGCAAGATTTCTGAAATAAAATGAAAGAAATGAAAACAAAAATTAAAAACTAATCTAACACCTTAAACTATAGAACAAAACTATAGCCTCCCTAGCAACGGCGCTAAAAGCTTGATCGATGGTTTTTACGTATCCTAAGTTTTAATATTATAAACTCGATATTTCCACAAACGCACGGGTTATTTATGTAGTAGCTAAGGTATTGTTCCTATGAGAAAGGTAATTTAATCCTAAAATCTAAGGTTGGAGACTATTAAACAAATATTTAATAGACAATGAATTTTAACACAAGGACTAACTAAATCAAACAAACCAAGTCAACTAACAAAATAATAACTGACAATTAGCACTTAAATAAAAACAATCACGACAACGATTAACAATTTTAAATTGAAATTGAATAACAATTAATGAAAATTGATAGGTTTTTTGAACAATGATCGCACACCCTTAAATTCAACCTAATGAGTTTATCGAAAGAAAAAAAGGGAAAATTATCTATCCTTAATGACATCCTAATCGATTACAATTTATCGAATTAGTGATTCTAGATGATCCTGTGGTCAATTACTCTCTCTCAAGTTATAATTGAACCTTAAAGCATCAACCTAATCAGATTATGGGAACTTGTAATCTCTCAATTAACAACTTATCTAAAACCTAATCAGTTCTTAAGTTCTCTAATAAACAATTGGAAACCTAAATGTGATCTCTCTACATAATATTTACCAACTTGATCTAATTCTGAATCTATTAATTTACCTAACCCTTGTTAGCCCAAATTAATCATTTTCTCTCGATTCACCCTCTCAGTTTATTGTAGAGACATGAAGCGAAGAATTAAATCACAATTAATTCAACAAAAACATAAGACAATTATATTTTATTAAATCAAAAATGATAATCCAAAGGTGAGTATAGAACATTAATCACAATGCAATTCTATCATCAAACTATATATCCCAATTCTATAATCAAATAAAACTAAAATACATAGAAAATAGAACTCGAATGAATGATGGGAGATCGTGATTTCAAACAATTTCTTATTTCGGGAAGCACATCGTGTATGCATCTTCTTCCTCTTCTCTCTTCCTTCGTCAGTTTCTCGATCTCTCAAGGTTCTCTCTTTAAGGTTTCATTTTTTGTGGCTCATCAAAAGCTGCTCTTCTGTTCTTTGATATTCTATTTATATCTTTGAAGCCCTAGGGTGGATTTAGGGTTGAAATGGTTCCAAAAGTCCCTCAAAACTTGATGATTTCAGTTGTTTTCATGTTTGCCTGAAGTAGGTCATGATCATGGCCCTGCCTACCACAATCGTGGCCAACACCTAACCCTCTTTGTCACAATCATGGCTTAGGTCCTATTAGCTTGCCTCTTTCTGTCACAATTGTAGGCCATGGTTTTAGCCCAAAACTCTTCGAAACTTCTCCATTCTTCTCCATTTACCCTGAAACACTAACAAACACATTAAGGTACCTCAAAAATATAACATTTAAGCTCAAAGACTCATACAAGCCCATGAAAAACACTTAAACACATAAACTAACACAATTAAAACGTAAATGCATAGTCAACACTCAATTTAACACTAAATATATAACAAATTAAATCCTAAAACATAATGCAAATCACAACTATTAGGCACTTGTTTAGAATGTAGCAAGTAGTAGACACAACTTCTGCCTAGTATCCATGAGGTAGACCACTTTTTCATAGCATAGTCTTGGCCATATCAGCAAAGGTCATGTTCTTTCTTTAAACAACCCCATTTTACAAAGGAGTTCTTAGATATGAGAAATTACGAGTTATATCATTATCATCACATAAATCCTCAAATTTTTTGTTATCAAATTCTCCCATTCCCTCTAAATTGAAGTAATGTAGCATCTTTTTTCACTATGAATTTTCTTGAAAAACTTTTCAAAGACTTCAAAAGTATCATCCTTATTTGCGAGGAAATAAACCTACATAAATTTAGAGTAATCATTTGCTATAACAAAACCCTAATGTTTACCTCAAAACTCTAAGTTCTAGTAGGACCAAACAAATCCATTAAGCTCAAGTGGTCGGTTAATAGATACAACATTTTTGGGCAGAAAGCTACTTTTAACTTGTTTTCCTCTTGTGCAGCCTTCACAAACCTAATTATTCTCAAAAGTTAAATTATTTAATCCTCTTAGATCTCATTATTGGATAATTTTGACAAAATGCTCATGCTAGCATGTTCGAATCTTCAGTGCCAAATTAATGTCCATTTTTGGAGAAACAAAGCACTTCACCTTTTAAGAAGATATGTCTTCTAGTTAAGCACAATATATATTATGATTTTTAGGATCAAAAACCATTATATTGTCATTATAATTGTCAATTATTTCACAATGAGATGCATAAAAAGTGACTCTGTATCCCTTATCAAATAACTGACTTACACTCAGCAAGTTATGTTTCAAACCATCAACATACAAAACATTTTCAATAGAAATAGAGTCAGAGGCACCAATTTTACCAATTCTAGTGACATTTGCCTTGTTTTCTTAAGAAAAGAAAACATTACCTCCATCTTTGCTTTGAATATAGTTGAAGTGTGATATTTCACCAGTCATATGTCTTGAATAACTGCTATCAACTATCCATTGGTTTTCTCTTGTTATTGTTCTGAAGCATATCTGCAGAATGTATTATCTCAATTTAGGTACCTAAGTTTTCCTGAGTCCTTTTAGGTTAGTAATATGACCTTTTGGTCTCCAAACATATATTTCAAATAATTTCCTCACTCTACGTATGTTAGAAGAGTGACTAATATGTCTATGTTTGCCATAGTAGAAGCACAAAATAGATCAATGAGAGGTTCTGTCATTTTTGCTATGCATCATATTACTACTATTTCGATTACAACTATTGTTGGTTTTAAGAAAGAAGTTCTTATATAGCTTGATATTATTATTTTCATCATATCCTATTCCTGCTTTATCAAAGACACCTTTACCATTACCAAGCAATGCATCAAGATTATTCTTTCCTTCGACAAAATTACTAAGTCCTTTTTTAGATATATGATTCTTCCAACAAATTTTTCTTTTTCATATCCTAGGTGATCACGTGCAAACTCTAGTTCAACATCCTTTTCTTCTAATTATTTTACTTTTTCAGAACCTTTATAATCATTCTCAAGCAATGTATTTTCTAACTAAGTTAGTTTTTCTTTCAAAAATTTCTTTTTAGTTAGTTTTTCTTCCAAAAATTTCTTTTCAAATACCTTTTGCTTACAGTCATTTTCAATCTCATTAAGAGACATATTCTTTAACACCAAGCTCTTATTATCTGATTCTAATAACCTAATTTTATTTTTTAAAGATGCATCTTTGTTTTTATATTTCTCAACCTCTTTAACATACTGCACAGTTAATTGGTTATACTGAGCATACAATTCATGATACGCATCTCTTAGTTCATCAATTTCAAGATTAGAACTATATACCTCACCCTCTTCTGATCCAGCCATGAGACAAACATTGCTTGCTTCTTTAGGCTCTTCTTCATTAAAATTCTCAAAATCTTCATCACACCAAGCTGCAGTCATAGCTTGCCTTCTAGGTTTTTTGTTTTTTGATTTTTGTTTTGTTCTTTTGAAGAAAAAGGGGACATTCTGGTCTAGTGTGTCTAGGCTTCTTGTAGTGATAACATATAATTTGAGTATTTTATGTACTGCTACTGCCTTTTGACATGGACCTATTATTTCCAATTTTCTTATTTTCTTCTCTTTTCTTTATCAATGTCTTGGTGTTAAAAACGTGAATACTTTTAACTATAACATTGAATTCATCATCTCCATGTATCTACAATTCAGTGTTGCTTTCACTACCAATAGATGGAGTTGATTCATCAGCAACTTTCAGAGTCATTCCTCTCTATAAGTGGATCTTTCATCTTATCTGAGCTATGTCTCATGGATTATCAAGTTTCCTCTAAATCAATTAAGTGAAATAGTGCCTAGATCCTTTACAATTTCTAGAGTTGGCACTTTGGGTCTACATTCCTTTGGCAATGACCTTCTTGAAAGTAAATTCTAGATTTACTCTTCGTTATTGACATTTCCTATCTTACCCCTTCATGCACCTTAAAATTTTCATAAATGTCATCTTCTTCGCCCTCTTCTCTTTCCTTATTTCTTCCTCTTTTCCCTTTTTTAGCCACATTTTCTCCATTTTTCCCCTTTCCATGACTTCAATTATTTTCCCAAACAACCACAACATGCAATCCAACTATAACTAGTGGAGGATGATCAAAAATCATAGAAAATGTCATAACATAGCAGCTGGAAATTTACCTGTGTTAGGGAATTTTTGAGTTATTAACCTCCACAAATTCCTCCTATTTTACTACAAAACAAACATAAGGTGGGAACCTGTAACAGAAGTGTCATATGCAGATGAAAGATGGTTGTCTCGTCGGTGCTCTTCTTTTTTTTCCAATTTTTTCTTTTTATGTGTTTAATATTTTATGGGATGGATTGTTGTTTATTTTACTTTATGGGCTTTACAGTTCTTTTGGGCCAATTCACAAAGACTATATTGTGGGTTGTCAATACTTCTCTTGCTGTCTTCTCAGAAAAAATCATGAGAGTTGGATTCTTGACAATGTCTAAGAGCATCAAAGGGCCATATTTCAATGAGAGAGAGCGATGAGGCAGTTTGCCTAGTTGGTGAAGATTTCCTAGTATTGGCAACTTCGGAGGGGATAGTGGTACATTGAGTTTCTCACCTTTCCCAAGCTTTTACGAAAAGATAAAGCATGAAACTAACAAAAGGTAGAAAAGCAAAGGTTTAGAAAAATATGTTACTTCTAGTTCCTGCCACATTAGCTATATTTTTTGTAGCATAGACATTTTCATTTGTTACTCGGTTTGTGCATAAAGGAACTATCGGACCAGTTTATTTATACTGATAATGGATCGCAGAGTTCTCGCCAAGCTAAAAATAAGCGCAAGGCTAATTGCCGACGATCAACAGAATAATAAATTCAGGTAAAACCATAAAAATCTAGTTATCTTCCTTTTATTTTGCTTTTAAGTGTATGTCAAAACATGGCAGGTACTAACAGCGTCAGTGGCTTACAACATGATCTGTTCTTTTCTTATAAGCTCCTTTCGTTGCTTTCAAATTTTGAACAGTTTATGTATTAAGTATTCTTCAATTCTCCTCCAAATCTAATTTGACAAAGAAAATACCATAACTACATAGAATATGCGCGAAAATTTTGATTTTAAATTGTTCAATGAGATGGAATTCAACATTTAAGATGTTAGAATCAGAAAACCAAGTATGTTGTGACAAAAAAAATTTATAGAATATGCACAAAAAATTTGATTTTGAATTGTTCACCGAGATAGAATTCAACATTTAAGATGTTAGAATCAGACAACCAAGTGTGTCGTGACAAAAAATTCCTTAGTACACTTGTCTACCAACAAAAGAGTAACAGGAGTTACTTAAAACACTTTGTACAAAATTGTAGATAATTTATAACGTCACTTGTTATCTGGAACAATATATCCAACTTTACATATTTGTTTTAGCCATATATATGAGATCAAGTGAGCTTTATCTAGTTATTTTTTTGTGCCAATGAGGTTATTCAAATCGTGGTAGAATAGGTGATGGAGAAACTTAATTCTTCTTAGTCTATGATAGGACAAATTATAGTTGTCATTTCTATGTTAGACTCCAGATATAAGATGGACATATCACTTTTTATTATAAATAGTTGTGTGATGATTGGACTCAAGAACATATTGATAATATTCAATTATGGAATAAATTGTTTAATAATTATAAACTAAAATTAGACAAAGATTAAGATCATAGTTGTTCAGTTTCAATAATAGCTTTATGTTTGTCTTCATCTATTGTTAATATAACTAGTGTAAGTGTCAAATTTTAAGAATTCATCAAAGGAAATAGAAAAAGAGAACTTCTTATAGTAATATGGAGTTGGATAACTATTTGGATGCAGGTATTATGATCTCGGCTGGAAATATTCAATTCAATGTATTATCATAATGGAAGAAACATGAAGGTACTTATCTAATCATATAAATAATTATATGGGACCTCTTAGCAATTTCAGTATCGATTGTTGCTTTGAAGTTTACTTTTAGTATTGGGGCACAGATAGTTAATCATATTCGACTTCACCTTAATACTGTGGAATCTCTTATGTGTGTCTGAATTTGGTAAGGTGGTGAAGATATTCAAGACAAACTCTATTTTTTATGATATGTTAATTTTGTTTACCTTAATAGCTTTAACAACCATATATTATATTATCTTATATTGTCTTTTTTATATTGATACACGTATGAAGACCATTATTCTAAATGAAAGTTTCTTTGAACAAATATTAAATGATGAAGATATATCTATTTGTTAATTATCATGTATTGAATATTGATTTAATAAAATTTTTGTATAATCAAGCATAATTTACATAACAATTTTTCTATATAATTTACTTAACAATTTTTTATTTAGATAATAGCATTATAATACTCTTTAATATTGAAAATTATAGAATTTTGATAATAACATTGTGATACTCCTTACATAGTCAGAATTTTGAAATGATATTATTCTTTTATATTTTGAATGGTCTAAATATAATGATTGGATATTTTTGTACAATGCAAAACAAGGGAACATTAATTTTCTATTTAATGTTTTGGAAAAGGCATATTTTTTTTTTATTTCCATTTCCATGCATCTTGTCCAAGTAAATAATCACTCTTCATTAATTCCTTTATATTCAATGCATATAGGGCAAGCCTATAATTCATTAAAACCTAACATTGCACAAATTTCTCCATCCAAAGTAGTAACAAAATTGTTCTTAACTTTATTAACCATTTCATCATCTTTATTATATTCTTGTAATCATACATGAATTTAAGTAATACGAACCATAATTCTTCTTAAACTTAAAATAAAATGATTTTACTTAAAAAAGTTTACAAGTAAAATTATTTGTATAGTTGATCATTTCTAATGTAAATGATCCAAATATCCAATATAAATTTTAATATTATATATATATTCCCTTTGTTAGGAATTAACATATTTTTTATATTGACATATAGCATTTTTTTAAAATTTACATTGTTAGAAATTTATAATAATTAAATCAATAAAAGCTTAATATTAATTATTATTTTACATTAAGATCCTTAAGTGAAAATGAAAAAGAAAAGCTTTGATTTGTTATAAGATAACATTTTTAAATAATCTTTTTTTTAGCAAAGTAACAAACATATATATTTTCTAATTGGTATCTTATGATAGGGGTAAACCTGTGGAATTCTAGACCTTTTCAAACTCTATGTATTAGCAAGACTTCTACTAAGATGTTGTTGTTGATGATGTTTAACTAGTATGGTATTTTTTATTATATATTGCAAGTTTACATGAAAAGTTTATTAATATATCTAAAATAACTAGAAAAGGTGTTCATATTTTTTATCAATCATTTAAGAATTAAGTAATATTTGTGCAATTTCAATTTTTAATATTGGATAGATTCTCTTATTATATTTTATTTTATTTTAAATTAAATTAAATAATTTTAAAATTAATAATAATTAAAATTTGAAAAATTAGGCCTTTATAGTTATTTTTAAGCCTATCATAGGCCCATTGCTAAGTCCATGCTTTAAACCAATGTCATAATTTGAAAGCATCAGTATATAATATACGTTAGGATATATGCAGGTTCTTAATATTTAGCATGATGTTAGTATAATAATCATATGTCTTTCATTCTTTAAAAAACATGAAAAGTTGTGAAATAATTTATGAAATTATTACAAGTATCAATAATACATATTTAGACTTTGATAAAAATAAGAACACTATTATGTTGTATTAAATGATCCAAGCTACATAAGTTATCTTTTAAAGGATCTTACTAGTTATATATTTCTTTACAACAAAAGTTAGCATATGACTACTATAAAAAATTCTTAAAATAGTTATTTGGCTAAGAGATAAGTGAATTCAATTTAAAATTTGAAACTGTAATATTTTACTATGAAATTTAAAATACTATACAAGGAAAAGATATTTATTAAGAAAATTAATCACAACATAATTTTAAAACACAAGATTAATTTTTTTAAGTATAATATTCAAAACTAGGGATGTCTTATACAAGACATATTAAGAATAAAATATGATGTAAGTCTAGATGAATTCATCTTTTATGAGCATGTATAACATTCTAAAACATGAGTTTGAGTGCTGACTTTCTATTGGTTTCCAAACAAGGAGATATTGAAGTCATTTGAAAGGACAACAACTTTGAAGAAAACATTAGAAGTCAATTCAAGGTTGAATGTATCAGAAAAGTAAAGAAGTTAATGGAGAAGACAAAATATGCATTGGGAAGGATGAGGAGATAGGCAACCAGTTATGCAATGGATAAGAGAAGTTGAGAAGTAGAACAAAAACAATTTCGTAATGGTACTTCGACAAATGCCAAACTTATCATACTTTTACACAAGAAGTTAAATAACAAAATTGACACTGGTTACAACTTGGTATCAGGCATCAGTTGCACACTAACTTTAGGCAACAAAAGTTCCAAAATAAAGCTAGCATTGGTGTTGATGTTAGTATGAAACCAATTCTTATGCCCAATTTCTAAAGATGTATTAATTCTCAAGTTCAAACATTTTAAGACTTTATTTTTGTAATCCTAACTTTAAACACTCTTATTAGGTCTAATCTAGGGGTTTAGGAGGTCCTTGATAATCGTCTTGCTTTGTTTTAATAGCTTTATTCTTTATTAGCATCAAAGGAGGATTGAGAGAAAGATTGGAAGAGATTGTGACAATTTCTCTTATTTTTTCCTTCTATTATTGCCCTTATATTGAGATTGATTTATTTATGTTTGATTTCTACATCATTTAGTGACTAAAAAACTAGTTAGAGTTAAGGATATAACTTGTAATAGATATTTCAATTATCGATGCATAATTTAATTATTTTTTAGTTGAATTTAATCTCTTTGTTCTTAACTATTGAGTTTGTGAATGACCATTATAAATTCAATCTTATAAGATAGTATGAAGGACTAAAAGTCTAGAGAATGAAGTCTATTGTGATAACTAAATATATTGACTATAATTACTGAATCTAATTAGGTTGAATTGCAAATCAAGAGGAGGTAGTTGCCTAATTGGACATACTTATGCACCTCAATAGGATTAATAATATGGTGACATAGGTCATATGGGATTGATACTTTGGATTTATTGCAGTTTTATTAACTTATTACAATATTTAACTCTATACACTTGCGGGTTGATTAGGTTAGACACCATTTAAAGAAAATCATGTCATCATCAATAGTTAAATATAGAGGCTTAGTTAGCTAATATCAACTCTAGTTGCCTTTTTAAAAGTTATAGAAATCCTCTTAATTTTAATAATATTTTGAGTCACCTTAATTCAATATTTTTGTTGAAAGTAATGTCTAAAATACCAAATCATGTTTAATGATGACAACAAATTAAACCATATACTATTTTACCAAAATTTTTATTCTTCTTTAAATGTTATAATAATAATGAACCAATCTTATAATTTTAAACATCTAATATCAATTATTAACTCAATTAGAAAGCATTAAAAATATTCATATAATTTTAAATTTTTTTGAATTATAAATATCAAAATTTTAAAACGTGGAATCATATAGTATAAATGACATAATTAAGTAATCCACTAATTTTCTTCTCTCACGGTGGTAAACATAGCCATAAAATGTTTGTTTTACTTTTTTATTTTCTTTCCATCATATTCCTAATAAATGAAGTGTTAGCTCAGGGGTTTTCTAATTATTATTTTGATGATAACAATCAACAAATATTTAGTTACATTACAAAATTCAAAGTTATTGGATTTTTCCTAAAAAGATAATGATTATATATCTTGGTTATCTCTTTAAGTAAGAAAAGAAAACTTTTTCTTATTTTACAGGGATCAATATAACAAACTCACTATGATAATAAGAAGCAGCTCCAACAAATTAGGAATGGATAAGCTCCTACATTTTTGTACGGATAAAGGATCCTTTTATTCAACTAATTCAATAGTAACTTCAAAGACACAGTTAAAGGGTTATTCAAATAACCAGATATTTGAAGATTATATCAAAGATATTGAGAAAGATGTTTTAACAGAACCAAAGTCGATTCAGAAGCAATGACTAGATGAAAGGAATTTCTATTTAAGGAACAGCTATTGCATTCAATTATGCACATCAAATTTTCAAAAATTTATCAGTAGCATTAGTACTTAATCTTAAAACATTATATCTATACCATCTGAGCTTTAGAAAGTGATAACACTCTATCTAGAAAGAGATCAATTGTCTTTAAACCCTATATTGAGCAAACCCTACTTTCACTTGTTGAAATCTTGTAGAGTTAAATACTACTAGTATAGAAGGTTGATGAATCTTGAAAATATGTACTTATGAGCTTTGAAAAACTTATCAAATTACTACTTGGAGATTTATTAGTGAAACACTCAAGTTAGAAACTTAGGGACTGAATGTAGGCTTTGTTACAAGTCGAACTAGTATAAATTGACTGTATCATTCTTTCTCTTTCTTAACTTTTAAATTTCCACATTTTATTCACTATTGTTTTTAATTTTCATGAAGCTCCTTTTGCTTTAAAGTTTAATAAACTCCTTTCATTTTAAAGTTGGACAGGCTCCTTTCATTTAAAAATTTGACAGGCTCCTTTCGTTTTTAAATTTTTTTAAATTTTAATAGGCCTTTATTGTTTATACGAATTAATAATAACTAGAAAAATTTTCAAGTCACACGCTATTCACCCACCTCTTGCATTTTTTTACTTTATCATTTAGTAGTAGAGCCTTGGTTTCACATTTATTATGTTTTACAGCACATGATAAATCATAGTAAACAATTTGAGAAGTCTTGAAGGACAATCTGTCACAAAGCATCCTTATTTTAATGGAAACAACTACTCATATTGGAAGGAAAGAAAGACAATTTATCTCTGATAAGTTAATATTGAAGTCTGGCAAGCTATCGAAATGGGAGATATAGCTCCTGTTACTAATGATGTAGAATTATAGATAGATATTGACTAAAGAAATACTTAACTGAATGTTAAAGAAAGACATCATCTGATTTGCACACTCTCTCCAAAAGAATATGAAAAGATATCCTATTATTCGACATTAAAGGAAATGTGGGACAAACTTCAAGTTACCTTTGAAGGAACAAATGAGGCAAAGAAACATATGATAAGTCTTTTAGTGCATCAATATGAAACTATTAGTATGAAACAAAGAGAAACCATAGACGAATTCTTTGCAAGATTCAATAACATTATCATAACCTTAAAGAATTTGGGAAAAATATATCCCATTGATGAGCTTGTAACAAAAATCCTAAGATCTCCACCAAAGGAATGGAGACCCAAAGTGACAGCTCTAGAAATTACAGAAGATCTAGACACTGTTTCACTTGATTGGCTATAAAGGAACTTGATGATTCATGAGGTAGAGCTTAGATGACATGAAGGATCCTCTTATAGAAGAGGAATGCCTTGAAAGTTATTGATGAGTTAACTTCATCAAATGGTGATGAAAGTGAAACTAAATTAGAGATAGATGGAGATGATGAATTCAATTTTATGGCTAGAAAATATGCACATTTCTACAAAAAGAAGCTAATGAGGAAAAGAGAAGGAAATAAGAAAAATGGAAACGGTAGGCTCCTTTTAAAAGGAAACAGTAGCAGTAATAATACTCAAATTATATGTTATCATTATAAGAAGCTTGTCATACTAGACCAAAATGTCCCCTTCTTCTTCAAAAACACAAGACTAAAAACAAAACAAAAAATAAAAAGCAAGTGATGATTGTAGCTTAGTCTGATGAAGATTTTGGAAACTTTAATGAAGAAGAATCAAAAGAAGTAAATAATGTTTGTCTTATGGCTGATTCAAGATAAGATGAGGTATATTCACTACAAAAAATTTTATTTTTAGTGAAAGTAAAAGTTGTAACTAAAAACAGTAATAGTGGTCACTATTATTAATAGTGTCCAATATTTAAAGTCGTCACCTCCCGTCACAAATACCTCCGTCAGTAATGAAATAGTGACTAATTTAAGAAATGGTCATAATTATGCAACAAATTTGTGACACAAATACTGTAACTAAAACTTATGAAATTTATGACAAAACTATATGGTCACAATAACTTCATATATTTATGACATGTTTATCTTCACAAATAATATAAAGTAGTGACGAATTAAATTATAACAAAACTTAATTATATTGTGACAAAAGTGCCGACACTAAAACCTATGGAATATGGGACAATAATATATGGTCACAGCAACTTTACATAGTTATGACAAGCTTGCTGACACAAATAATATAAAGTAGCGACGAATATAGTTGTAACAATACTTCATTTTGTTGATACAACAGTATTGCCACTAAAATAATTAATGATAGTGACAAAATATTTGTCACTAATAATTTTTTATCAATTTCCATTACTTCTTGTCACTAATATTTTAATAAAAAATGTCAATATCATTTCATCACAAAAATGAAAATTGGCTCGTACAAAAAGTATTGTCACTAATTTGTTTATTATTATTGCAAATAAAATTATTAATTAATCAACAAAATTATAATAACTGTAAAAGAAATTTGCATCAGTTGCTGTATTGTCTAATAGATTTCGTCACAAATATGAAAGTTATATGTTAAAATAATGTTGTCACTAAATAAAGAATATATATTACAATTAATTTATCACTAATGTGTTGGTATTTGTTGCAAATATTATTATTAAATTTAACAATTTAATTTTAATTTTAATCATGATACTATTAATTGCAAGATGCTATAGAATAAAGATTTGTCATCATAATCTATTCAAATTCTAACAGATTTAGGTTTTCAAAGAATTTGGGTCATGAGAGATTGAAACTTGAAAAGGTACACTTGTACTAGAGGAATTTTGACAAACACATAAGGTGCGTTACCAAATGCGCTACAAACCACTACATTCCCATTGGTTTGAACGTTAAAATGCTCTTAACAACATGTACTATCCTTAAAAAAATTTAAAAGTTGAGATACAAAGTAAATATATGAAAGGAAGAGGTGTAGGGCAGAGATTGAAACCCCCAAAATGATATAAGAATTAAGCCCTTTTGCCTCTTATCCTATGAGCAAACTGAATATCTTTAGGCATTATAGCAACTCTCTTAGGATGAATTGCACACAAATTGGTGTCCTCAAACAACCCAACAAGGTATGCCTTAGCTACCTCCTAGAGAGCCGCAATGGCACTACTTTGGAATCTCAAATCAGTCTTGGAGTCTTGGGCGATTTCCCTAACCAGTCTCTAGAAAGGAAGCTTCCTGACTAACAACACTGCCTTCTTCTAGTACCTCCTGATCTCTCTTAGAGCCACAGTTCCTAGTGTAAATATGTGGGGCTTCTTCACACCTCTGGTGGCCAGAGCCGACTTCCTCACAGCTATAGTGGCAAGCTGCTTCCTTGGAGCCTTGCCACCGATGGATTTTCTTGTTGTTTGTTTCGTACAAACCATTAGAAGAAATAAGAATTAAGTTAAGAGACGTTTTTGAATACTGAGAAAGTTCAAGAAAGCAAAGGAAAATCTGTGATGAGTAGGAAAAAATGACAGGGCTGTTTTTGTAGATGAGAGGCAGGAGGCGAAGCTAGGAAGTTTGAGCGTTTAGATAGGAAGAATCTGATCCGTAGATTTAAATTAAATCTATGGTCATTAACTGTTTAAAGAAAGGTACATGGATTGCAATCCATGTTTTGATAGTTACACCAATGAGATTGCTCTGTTCCAGCGAGTTTTAGTTTTAAACTAAAATCAAATTTTAGTATAATAAAAAAAGATTGGTGACATATTGGATTCAAGATCCAAGTGGATCTGATTCTCAAAAATTTATGCTTAGGTATAAATCTAAATTTGACTGGATTTTATGATTTTAAATCCTGATTATGTTTTTGACTCGAATTTAATTATTTTAATTTTAAAATTTTAAAAATGACTTGTTTTATTCAATATTAGGTGGTTTTAATTTGAAAATTTTGGATTCCAATTTGGACTTGACAGAATAACCCATAGCCCAAAATTTTAATTTCCAAACTCAACTCTAAGCTCGATCAATTTGAATTAAGTTTATTGACTTCGAATCGGATTAAACTAAATCTAGGCTAAGGTGTCATCCCTGTTAAGTATAGTTGTCTATCCCAAATAAGAGTTTGTTTTTTAGAGCTTTATAATATGCATAAAATTAGTGTCATTCGATTGTAAGTTTGTGATTAGAGTTTGGATTATCTGTCTAACCCTGCTCAATAATCAAAACGATATCATTTTGAGCATTTTAGAGACTATCTAACAATCATCTTAATATTGGACAGGGGATTTCAGAGTATGATTGGGCCATTAAATGGATAAATCATTATCATAATTTATTATTATTAGTGTTAATAATTAGACATGACATAAAAGTTTGATTATAAAGGTGTCAAGTACCAAATATTTTCATATTTATAGCAAGTTCTTAAATTTTCAAAAATTTTAAATTTTATTAAGAGAAAAAATAGAAATTTAAATTTCTAATAAGATAGTTGCAACATATCAAGTCATATTTCATAAATATATAACAACAAATATTTGTCATTAATTTGTTACTTTTATATTTACAATAACTTTTGTAACAAAAAGTTGATCGAGTTACAAAAATATGTTGTCATAATTACAATTAATTCTTGCCAAAATTATTTTAGTGCCAAATTTTATAGCCTTTTAGTGACAAAACTTAGTGTTAAAATAAATTCTAACACTATTAATATATTAATAGTGATAATTTAATTGTGAAAGAAACTAAATTGCCACAATTGCCATTGTATCAGTGACAAAAATATAAATCATCATAGACAATCCAAACAATATTACCAATCAATTGTCTTGTCACTAAAAAAACTCGTATTTGTGATGAAAAAAATAGTTAGTCACAAAAAATTGTCACTAAATTACAAATAGTAGTGACTATAGTTATAGTTTGGTTATTGTGACAAAATGTAGTAGACACAAATTAATTGAATATTTATTGACAATTTTTTCTCACAATAGTCAAAATATTGTGTCATGATTAACTGTTTCACCACCACAAGAAAAAAATATTAGTGACCACATTATGTTTTGTCATAACAAATAGAAAATATTAGTTACCAACATATATTTTGTCACAATTACAATTAATTCTCGCCAAAATTATTTCAGCTCAAATTTTATAGGCTTTTAGTGACAACACTTAGTGATAAAATTAATTTTAACACTATTAATATGTTAATAGTGACAATTTAATTGTGAAAGAAACTAAATTGTCACAATTACTATTATATTAGTGACAAAAATATAAATCATCACAGATAATCTAAACAATAGTGTCAATCAATTGTCTAGTCACTAAAAAAACTCGTATTTATGATGAGAAAAATAATGAGTAAAAAAATTGTCACTAAATTACGAACAGTAGTGACCATAGTTATAGTTTGGTTATTGTGACAATATATAGTAGACACTAATTAATTGAATATTTATTAACAAAATGTTTTATCACAACAGTCAAAATATTGTGTGACGATAGATCTTTTCGTCATCAGAAGAAAAAATATTAGTAACCACACTATATTTTGTTACAACAAATAGAAAATATTAGTTACCAACATCAATTTTGTCATAATTACAATTAATTCCCGCCAAAATTGTTTTGGCGTCAAATTTCATAGGCTTTTAGTAACAAAATTTAGTGATAAAATAAATTTATTAATATATTACTAGTGACAATTTAATTGTGAAAGAAACTAAATCGTCATAATTACTATTGTATTAGTGACAAAAAACATAAATCATCACAGATAATCCAAACAATAGTGTCAATCAATTGTCTAGTCAGAAAAAAAATTGTATTTGTGACAAAACAATAGTTAGTCACAAAAAAAATTGTCACTAAATGTCTTAACTCTTGTAGTGATTATTCTGACACTGATATTGAATTTGATAAATTGCGAGATGCATATCATGAATTATATGCTTAGTATAAGAAATTAACTGTGCAATATTTCAAAGAGGACGAGAAGTCTAAAAACAATGATGCATCTTAGAAAAATAAAATTAAATCATTAGAATTAATAAATAAGAATCTATTGTCTAATCATATGCCTCTTAAAAATGAATATAAGAAAAAGGTTTTTAAAAAGGGATCTTTGGAAGAAAAACTGATTTAGTTAGAAAATGCATTGCTTAAGAATGATTCTAAAAAAATACAACAATTAGAAGAAAAGGTTATTGAATTCGAATTTGAAAAACATAAATTTACTGGAGAAATCATACCTTTAGAAAAGGATCTTGTTAATTTTGTTGATGGAAAGAACATTCTTGATGCATTACTTGGTCATAGTAAAGATGTCTTTGATAAAGCAGGAATATAATATAATGAAAATTACAATATCAAGTTGTACAATAACTTCTTTGAAAACAGTAGTAGTTGTAATCAAAATAACAGGAAACTGATGCATGAAAAAAATAAAAGTAACTTTCATTCATCTATTTTATGCTTCTACTATGAAAAATATGAACAAATTAGTCATTTTTGTAACATTTGAAGAATGAAGAAATTATGTAAAATATATGTTTGGAGATTGAAAGGTTGGACTACTAACTTGAAAGGATCCAGAAAAGTATGGGTACCTAAATTGAGATAATACATTCTGCAGGTATGTTTCAAAATAATGACAAAAGAAAATCAATGGATTGTTGATAGTGGTTATTTAAGACACATGACAAGTGAAATATCACACTTCAACTACTTTGAAAGCAAAGATGGTTGTAATGTTATCTTTGCAGACAAAAACAAAGCAAGGACACAGTAATTGGTAAAATTGGTGCCTCTGACTCTACTTCTATTAACAATGTTCTCTTATAAGTCAATTACAAGATAAGGGATATAGAGTCACATTTTATACATCTTATTGTGAAATAATTGATAATAATAACAATAACATAGTGTTTGTTGGTCCTAGAAATCAGAATATATATTATGCTCAATTGGAAGATATGTCTTCTAAAAGACTTAAGTGCTTTATTTCTCTAGACAAGGACTCATTAATCTGGAATAAAAGATTTGGACATGTTAGCGTGAGTTATCAAAACTGTCCAAGAATGAATTAGTAAGAAGTCTACCAAATTTAAACTTTTAGAATAAGCAAGGTTATGAAGCATGCTTAAAAGGTAAACAAGTTAAAAGCAGCTTTCTACCCAAGAATGTTGTATCTACTAACCAACCATTAGAGCTTATACATATGGATTTATTTGGTCCTACTAGACCTCAAAGTTTTAGTGGAAAAAAATATGGTTTTGTTATAATAGATGATTATTCCAGAAGCATCATGTTTTTGAAGTTTTTCAGAAAAATTCATATTGAAAAGGGATACTACATTACTTTAATTTGAAGTGATCATAGAGGAGAATTTGATAACAAAAAATATGAAGATTTCTGCGATGATCATGATATAACTCATAATTTCTCATTTCCAAGGACTCCTCAGCAAAATGAAGTTTTTAAAAGAAAGAACAAGACCTTCGTTGATATAGCTAGGACCATGCTGTATGAACGAGGTCTACCTTATGACCATTGAGTAAAGTTATATCTATTGCCTACTACATTTTGAACAGGTATCTTATAAGGCCTAGTCTATAAAAAAACTCCCTGTGAGATGTGGAAAGGAAGAAAACCAAATGTTGCATACTTTCGAGCTTTTGGCTACAAATGCTTTGGGTTAAATAATGGTCAGGACAACCTTAGCAAATTTGAAGCGAGGTATAATGAAGCTAAATTTCTAGGATATAGCACTGTTAGTAAAGGATTTAGGGTCTATAGCAAAAGAACTAAAAGAATATAAGAATCAATAAATGTACTATTTGATGAAACACTACCCTCAGTAATAGTTACTAATTCAGATGATGAAAAGCATCCTTTGGTTCCTAAAGACATGACAAAAACTTAAACTATACCTATAGTGCCTTCAGAGTCACAAGATCAAGAATGTCCTTCTAAACCTAGGATAGAGAAGGCTCCTACTTTAAGTACACCTCAACAGTAGCCTATACAACAAAGGACACTAGATATTCATAGCAGAAGGACACCAAGAGAATGGAGAGGACTTGATACACTTTAGTATATTCTAGAAAACCCTTCAGAAGTTCTTAGGACCTGAGCCTCCTTTAAAAATATTTATGTTTTCTTTGTATCACAACTAGAACTAAAGACTGTAGAAGAGGCACTTGCTGATGAAAGCTGGATTGTAGCTATGAAAGATTAACTAAACCATTTTGACAAGAACCAAGTTTAGAATCTAGTACCTTGTTTATAAAACAAATCAGTCTTTAGAACTCATTGGGTGTTTCAATACAAACTCAATGAAAATGGTAAGGTGGTAAGAAATAAAGCTAGACTTGTAGCTCAAGGCTATAATCAACAAAAAGGTATTGATTGTAATAAAACTTATGCTCCTATTACTAGACTAGAATAAATAAGAATTCTACTTGCCTTTACATGTTATAAAAATTTCAAATTATACGACATGGATGTCAAAAGTTCTTTTTCTAAATGGATATATTAATGAAGAATTCTTTTGATGAGTAACCTTTAACTTTCGAGAACATAGACCATCCAGATTATGTGATGAAATTGAGAAAAACTTGTATGGTTTAAAGCAAGCTCCTCAAGCATAGTATGATAGGTTAAGTAATTTCTTATTGTAGAATAACTTTGAAAGAGGACTGGTAGATAAAGAAAACTGATTTACTTATCGCTTAAATATATGTTGATGACATAATATTTACTACTACTAATTCATCTTTTAGTGAAGAATTCTTAGCTTTAATGTAGGGGGAGTTTAAAATGAGTATGATGGGAGAGTTATCTTTCTTCATTAGAATATGAAGACAAGTAAATAAAAGAACTTATCAAGAAATATCATTTTGAAAATGCCAAGCCAATGGGAACTCTAATGTATATTGAAACTAAACTTAATAAGGATGAAGATGGCAAAGCTACTAATGGGAAAAAATACAGAGGAATGATTGGTTCACTTCTATATCTCATAAGTTCAAGACCCGCTATTAACTTAGCATGTGTCTTTGTGCATGCTTTTAGTGAAATCCTAAAGAAAGCCACCTTTAGGTAGTCAAGAGGATCTTTCATTATCGTTTTGGAACTATAGATTTCAGAATATGGTATCCAAAAATAAATTCATATAAAATTGTTGACTATTATGATATAGATTATGTAGGTGACAAAGTTGACAGGAAAAGTACAAATGGCTACTATCAATTCTTAGGGGATGTCTAGTTTCTTGGTCTTGTAAGAAACAAAATTGCACAACACTCTTAATAATTGAGGCAGAACATATGGCAGCTACTAGCTATTATTCTAAGATTTTATGGATGAAACATCAACTCCAGGATTTTTCTCTAAACTTTAATCATATTCTCATATTATGTGATAGCACAAGTGCAATTAATTTGTCTAAAAATCCAGTGCATCATTCTAGGACTAGGCATTTAGAAGTTAAGCATTATTTTCTTAGAGATCATGTTTTGGAAGGAACTATTGAATTATTGTATGTTAATACTAAAAATCAAGTGGTTGACATCTTTACTAAGCCTCTTTTAGAAGATAGATTTTGCTTGTTAAGAAAAGAGCTTAGTATGTGTACATTATCAAAAATCTAAGTCTATTCAAAAATTTTATTCTACTTTTGTAGATATTGGAAGGCCCCTTTGAACATGTTTATTTAGGAGGCTCCTTCGAATGTGCTTATTTAGAAGGTTCCTATCAATTTAAAAGGAAAGAGTAACCTTGTTCAGAGATTGTAGTCACTAAAACGATGTAGTTTCATTTTTTAAAATCACGCCTGCAGTACTATCAAAATGACAGAAAATGAAAAAATGATCATATCCTTTGGAACATATGCATTCTTTCACCTTCATATGAAACCCTTTTTTACAAACCATTTAGCATACCTTGAAACGGTTCCTTACTACTTCCTATCTTTGTCGTTGTTTAAAGCTTATTCTACCTCACTATAATCAAACTTCTTCTTTATCAAATCTCTTTAGTCACAACATCCTTTTGTTTTTGAAAATGGCACGAACAAAATCCAAGGGCCAAAAGAAATCTTCGACACCTACTACAAGTCATAGCGAAACCCTTCGCCATGATTAAGCCTTAAAAGCTCTTGTTTCTAGCCCTCATGGTCACCTACACCTGAAACACCAGAAGCCTATTCTGAACCCATTGTTTCCTCTCCACTGAAAAAACCCCAATTTTTACAAGAATCCACAAAAACACTTGTATATATATATGGAAGGAAGAAGAAGAATATCCCATCATCATCGCCTCTAAAAGAATCAACATCAGATTCATCCACATAAATCTATAAATTAAATGTCAAAGGGCACTATGATTCTAAGTCTGATGAAGAAAGTCCTGAACACTCAAACCTCAGTTAGTCAGAAGAAGAAGAAAGAGATGATGAAGAAGAAGAAAATTCTTCTAATGAGAAAGAGCATACTCTTGTAAGAAAAGTCTCCAGTAAGGGGGAGATGACAAGAAAGGTAAGATTCTTCTCTCCTTCTCCTGTATCAAGACCTCTCTCTCTGTTGTTTACCCCTTCACCCTTACCATCACCTCCACCTAAACACAATCCTTTACCCACTTTTGCAATCTCTGCACCTCAACCATCCTTTGCTTATTGATCTAATACAAACGTATCTAAAGAATGTTAGATCATTACTGATGATGATTTTGATGAAGAACCGGTTCACCTATTAAGAAGACCAAAAACTAAAGGAAGTCTCTTAATACAGGCTAAGAAATGTCTGTAGTTGAAAATAAATAAACTCTAAGGAAGAACCTGGGAAAAAAGTATTGTTAAAAAGGAATAGGGAAGAAATACGAAAAGACAAAGAGCCTATGCTTATCACTAAGGAATAATCTCTATTTGAATAAATTCCCAAGGGCAAGAGATCAAAGAAAAGGAAAGTCTCTGAATAAAACAAAGGACATTCTTCAGAACCAATAAAAATGTTTCAATCGATAGAAGCTGAAGCGAGATACAAAATGCGCTATAAGAAAAGAAAGGTGGTTGCTGGACGAATTCTACCTCCTATATTATTTTATGACACAGGTATTCCTATTTTTCCTTTTCTTTGTTTGTTTCTAGCTAAATTTCCTAAACTTGCATAAGATTGTATGCGATGAACTTGTATGATCTTTTTATATATGTATAAGAAACAAAATTATTGATGGCAAGTTGGTTATTGTCATATGAGTGAGAGGGTGTGTGATTCTATTGACTAGATAAATACTAAGGAATTTACTGGACATAACTCGAATTGGAAGAATTGACTTTCCATGTCAAATAGGATATGGTTCATCTAGAATTGGGAGAAGCTACTCAATCCATCCGCCTTAAAGTTGAAAACACCTAAGACGGGCGACCTTGGTGCAAACAATTAAACCTTCTCCAAAAGTTCCTTGATTTGATCTCTGCCTCCTCAATCTTTCCAAAGAGAAGCTCAGTTGAAAATTAGACACATATGTTATCTATAATCTGTTGAAAGGTAATCAGATGAAGCTCCCCTCAATGATTATACGATAGATAAGGGAAGTCACAAGAATAATACAGTACGCTTGCCTTATAGGATGCTGCTAACCAAGATATTTGCCTATTATGATTTGTCTTTTGATAATTTGGAATGGTACAAGCCTATTAAATATCATTCATCAATTCCATTCCAATTTGGGTATAAACTGAAAGACACATTTGGTTAGAGAAGAAAACTAAAAAGGTAGCAGATGTTTTGGGTCCTACTCTAGAGCAATGGGCTCCTATTAATCCTCAAGATGCCAACAACAATTAAGGGAGATGAGTGGCCATATCAATATAATGCAGACTCAACTTGATGCCCAGCTACTATTAAGAACCTTGACTAAATCTCTCAAAGAATATTTTTGCTAAAACAGATACTCTTCTTAAAGTTTTCTGCTAATGATTTTGTTCTGTGTTGTTATGAATATTTTTTAGTTATATATGTTCATAATTTTAGATTTGCATATTTGTGCCATTATGAATTTTCTTGTTTTATGGTTATTTTCTTAATGATTTCCCTTTCCTTTTGATAATGAGAAAGGGGGAGTGTAGAGAAGGAGATGCATTTTGGCTTTGATAGTAATTTTGCTTTAATATTGTTTTGAAATATTGCTTTGAAATATGTTAATGTTTTGTTGACTATACTTTATCTGTCATAGATACTTTTGCATCTAAGTTATCTTTCAAATGATAGGCTCCTTACTTAAAGGTATTAAGAAAGGCTACTTCTAATCATAACTATGAGTAAGGTCATAAAGATTACAGGTACTTTTT
>JAOSBO010204543.1:0-10364 GCA_027563915.1 Erythroxylum rotundifolium | reverse complement strand
ATTGTTCTTAATGTGATACAAAAAGTAAAAAAGGGATCTAAAACACAAAATGACGTGAACAAGGACAAAGACAAGCATTGAAACTAAAAGGCACTAACTGACAATAGTAAAAATGATAAAAAGAATAAGGATAGAAATACGATATGAAAGTGTGAGCGATGGATGCATTGATGCAGTTTGAAGCAAGACAATAAACATTAAAAAATATATTGAGGAGTGGTGAATAGATATGAGGAAGGAAAATAGAAGAGATTGAAAAGTAGGCCTATACCACAAAACAAATAGATTAAGTTGAGTTTCACTAAAAAGAAATAACAAACAACTAATTGTAAAATTAAAAAAAGTATATGGGTTATCTCTCATTTAGCATTTCTTTAATGTCTTTTAGTTGGACATCTTAACCATTGTACTCAAGTTGAATTGATTAAAGCAATCGATTCCACTATTTTTTTTTCTCTTCATTGGGATTATTCTCAAGAATCTACTACCCTCTCCTGCAGCTGCATCATCTAGCAATTGACAGCACTTATCAATTTTTTTCACCAAGTGTTCTTCTTCTTGCAATGAAAAATTAAAATAGGTAACATTAATTTGATAAACCAAAAAACAGTCTTTAAAAATTGTGGTAGTAAGAATAGGTTCAACATTAAAGATTCAAAATTCTACTGTTTCTACCAAAACATTTATTCTTAGTTTCTTGTTCTTCATATCAATCAAGGTATTGGTAGTAGCCGTAAAAGGCTTCCCTATAAGTATGGTGTGCTGCTTTCCTTGCTCTTTAACCTCCCTTATGTTTAACATAACAAAGTCTATAGGAACAATCAACCCTCTAACCTTCACCAACACATCCTTCATTATTCCTTTCGGATAACAGATTGACATATTAGTTAATTAGAAACAAATGTTTGTAGGTCTTCACTATCCTAAGTCCAATTTCTCATAAATAGATTAAGGCATAAGGTTTATAGTCGACCCAAGTTCAAGCATACCCTTAACCTCATCCTCATTACCCATTGATGCTTCCACAAGAAAACTCCCTGGGTCCTTCAGTCAGGGGGTAATTGTTGCTGAAGCATTGCACTTGCAACCTCTAAAACTATCACCTTCTTATTTGGCTCAAACTTCCAATTTTTTGTGTTTAGTTCCTTGAAGAACTTTATATAAGCTAGAATGTTTTCAATCACACCTAACAAATGCAAATTAATATTAACTTTGGAAAATATGATATAAAGATCACAAATTTGCTTATTTTGTTTCGAATCTTAACATGACTCGTATATAGGATCGGTGGTCTATAAGGATTAGTCGCCTTATTTAGTATTGGTTCTTAATTGCAGTCAGTTGCATGCCCTAGTTTTTCACCTTCTTGAACGAGACTTGAAAAGTTGTCGTGCCCATTTCTTTCTTTATTTTGCTCAACTATTTCATTGGTGAGGCTCTCCTCCTTTTAATTACCTGCACTAGAAAGAATAGAAGGGATGTAAACATGATTGTCCATCACCTTACCACTTCTCATAATAGTAACTTCTTGGGCTTGCTCAAGTAGGCAACTTCATTTCTTTATTGTTGTGCATTTGAGCATCGATTTGCCCTACTTAGATCTCAATCCCTTTTTAAAACGCCTCCAAAGAATTGAATCTCTTATTGTTCATTTCTTGATTTTGAGTTGTGACCTGAATAAACGTTTGGTGGGTTTTGAAGTTAGGATTTACAATGGTAATAATTTGGCCTCTGAAAATTTTGGTATTGTGGTTGGGACTATACTGATGGATTATTGGTTTTCCATGAAAAATTTTGGTGTTTTCTCCAACTATGGTTGTAGGTGTTTAAATAAGATCATTTCTCTCCTTTAGATGAAAATCATTAAGTTAGTTCACTTATTCTTATCCATGTGCAAAAGGCTCATAAGAATATAAACAAACATTAACTCTATGGCTACAAACTCCACATTACCACATAACTCTTTATTTGGAACATTTTAAGGTAGTCTTGTAGTTAGCATCTTTACATTCCTTATTAACTCAACTAACTACATAGCCAATTCTTGATTCGAGTTCACCTCATTAACTCTAGCTCTTCTTCTCATGGGAATAGAATTTTCTAACGAATTTGACGTACACCTCCTCTCATATAGTCAATCATCTATGCCTTGGCCGGATTGTGTATGGGAGGCACCTCATCCTGAGTTGATCTTCATTTAGGCCATCCAACAAATTCCTAGAGGGTGATATAAAATTCTCGAATGAAGTTTAAAGATTCTTCATTGGGAACCCTATAGAAAGATGGCAACACATCGTAGTGCATGCTATTCAATTCATAGCTTATGGCTACCTCTTCTAGATGAATGCATGAAGTGGCAGCACCAATTATATATATATCCTGGCAATGGTGCAAAAAACTTGTTATGACCAAAACAAGTTCTAAAATTACCTAGGTTATCCTACTCCCAAGTATAAGAGGTAGTTGTAGTTGATTACCCAGGTTCGTCTCCCATGGAGGTGAAATTGATTCACTTAAATTAACCTTGAACAAGAATAAAAGAAGATGCAATCCTGAACATTCTATCCCGATTTATTTAGTAAATGCTTTAAAGAAAATTACAAAATTAAACTGAGAAGTAATTAGAATTAATTGGGAGCAAGATTGACAAATCAAAGTGGGAAATTCTTGAGAATTAATTTCACAAATTTCATCTCATATGTATGACTAAGGGAAAATGATTGGATAGTTGTCTTACTAAAATTACCAATTGGGTTCAAAAAACAATTCAAATAACAATCCAATCTAACTTTTGCATTCAACAAGTTATTACCTAAATTAATTATGGAAACTTAACTACTAATTACCACTTAAGTTAATAAATTTCTAATTCATAACCTAAACACTTATATTTTCTAGTTCTATATTAAACTTCTCCTCTCGGTCCTTCGTTTAATACCAAAATGATGCAAAGTTTGATCATGCTATTACATCTATTCAACTCAAAAACTATAGAAAACGTAAGAGAACAACATAGTCCCTCAATCATGCATATTTTACTAAAATAGTTGTAGGGTTAGCCATGGTTGCATGCATCACATGCATGCCTATGCAGTGGAATTGTCGGAATCAAGATTCTGACACCATGACAACCTAAAAATCATATAATCATATATCCTTTCTTGTTTCTTCTTCTTGTTTGGGTTGTTGCAAACATCAAACACTTCCTTGATATCACCCAAAAGCACGTAAAGAAGATGAAGAAACAATGTATAAGGGTGATTTGAGCACCAAACTAGATAAGTTCTAGTACATGCTCAAGAATCTTGTTACATGCATTACAATTGCATGAGTTACAAGAACAAGATTCTTGTTACCTCTCTCTCACTTTAAAACTCTTTTAGAACCCTTAAGCTCTCACTTGAGTGTGTAAAAAGTGGTAAGACCTTGTGTACATGAGTGAAGAACTCACTTATATACTCATCCATGCCATTTGTTACGGCCATGATTGTGGCCAATGAGTCATGATCTTTGCCTACTTAAAATTAGCCATACACACTATGTTATTCATCCAATTTTTTTGGTATGTGACCCTTAGGTTCCCAGTTATTTAAAGCACTTCTTAATTCAAGCAAATCATGAAGGGTTTCGTGATGCCAATTTACAAAAATATAAGTGGACTAGCACATGAACTCTTCAATAGTTAATTATCCAACTTATAAACCTTTCCATAGACAATTACCGTGCAATTCGTGCTTTCACCATACTATACTCCACTTAGTTGGAAGTATGGGCTATTTTTCGACCCCCATTAGACTAACTACATCATATCTAGTCCAAATGATGTTAGTTTTTGTCATAAGATCTCCTTACTCTATATGTCATTGAAGACTCTGTTTATGACACATAACTGCTCCAACTAGAGACTCCTGAGTAATGTCCTCTACAAGAGGTCACGGGTATTACCTCCTTTTATCAAGAGTGGTGAATCCTTTATTGGCTATTCAATTACCTTTGAATACAAATAGTTGTACCCAATCATCACTTTAAGAGCGACCTTGTCTTGAGGTAACAAGGAATGATATCAAAGCACAGGATTAGTACCCAAGATATCCTTAAGTACCTCAAGTCTCAGGATATTTGCACCATTGCTATAATGAGATTAATCATTTACATTTGATAGATCATCCATGTGATAATCTAATAGCAGGTCATATGACGTACTTAATACCCTTAGTATGCATCCACATGTTAACTCTAAACATCTCATGTCTACAATTTATGAGATCCACTGCTTGATCAATCAAGAAGTGTAATATGTACTAGTCTGTTTGGATTAATAATGTCCTATCTTATTAATCCTATGACTAGAGATTATTTAGATACTAACATAATTGCACATGATAGGAATCTCATTATCATGATTAGATTATTATTTCCTTCATGCTACGTTTTGTATCATGGACTTCATTAACTCGATTTAAGATCAATATCAATTCATATATAAAAGAATATTAAATTAATAAAAAATACCTTTCACTTTATTAATCAGAATAGAGTCAATAGAAAAGTGCGAAAGGTTATTGCATTTAGAGTACTACTCTGACAATCTCCCACATGCAATAAAGTCAATCGCCTTTGTATCTACTACCATAGGCAAGTACACAAGAATCAAATATCTCTTAAGAAAGTGGCTTATTCAAAGGATCAGTTATGTTCTGATCTATGGGCACTCTCTCAATCTTCACAACACCTCTATCAATTATCTCCTTGATCATGTGATATCTCCCGAGTACGTGTTTGGACCTATGATGAGACCAGAATTCCTTAGCTTGAACGATAGCCCTATTATTGTCACAGTACAACAATATTAGGTCTAGTATGCTAGGAACCACTCCAAGTTCTATAACAAACTTCTTCATTTAAACAGTTTATTTCGCCACTTCTGCAGTTGCAATGTAGTCTAACTGGATCGTCAAGTCTGCAGTTGTCTCTTGTTTGGAACTCTTTTAACTGACTGCTCCACCATTTGGTGTGAAAACATATCCTGACTAGGATTTGGAATCATTATGGTCAGACTAAAAATTGGCATCCGTATGCCCACTCACTATGAGATCTCCATTTTCATATATCACAAATACATCCTTAGTCCTCCTCCTCAAGTACTTTAGGATATTCTTAACAGCCACCTAGTGACCCTCACCAAGGTCCTATTCGTTTATACCCTACAACCAATCGCTTTGGTTGTATTTTAGTGACAAATTATTTAAAGGCATTATTTATCTTATACATGTTTAGACGTATATAATAAAGTCCTTGAAATAATTTTACATTGTAAATGAAATTATAATGAGATTATAATTATGAGATTCATATTGTATTTATGTATTATTCCTAAATGTTCCTAGTCATAGTTCTATTAAGATTAGACATTAATATAATGTAAAAACTCTAGCACATGTTTTGTTTTTTCTTATGAAGGAAGTAGTCGATCTTATATGCTAAAGTATAGAGATACTTCAACAAACTTGTTGGTGCTTGTTAAAGAACAAGTTCACTTAATAGACCTGATATAAGAAATCCATTTGAAATATTACTTGTATGTTTATGGAATGCTCATTGTGATGATTGTATAAGTAATCCTTTGACTTGAGATCATCAAAGTTATCTTATTTAGGGATTGCTACATTTTGATACTATTTATGATCTATTTACTCATGGGTTGTTTAATCGATAGTCATTGAATGTAGTATGAACTATATAGAGGTAGTTGAGTGACCAAAATAGAATTCATCACCCTAAAGTAATTAGGCATAATGTTCCATTGTTCTCGGTTAATATTGATTCGAGAAATCCTTGGCTAAGGTGAAATGATATCTTGTAAATAGTTTACAAATATCATTAATTAAATCAATAGCTAATAGCAGAGAACTAATATGATTGGACTCAAAATAGAGTAGACATTAATTCTATGTTCTATGTCTAATTGGAACATTAGTTAATGAAAGGATTGAATTATACAGTAAAATTAGACACGAAAATGTTAGTCAAAATCACTTTGACATTCCGAAATATTTAGGTGGCCATGATGCATTGCTAGACGCCAATCTTAATCTATGATTATAAATTGTCTAATTAGAGAATTAAATATAAATTAAAAGGAGTTTTAATTTATCTAATTCTAATTATGAATTAGAATTAGAATTCATAATCATTGCCAACATATTTGGGAACTTAATGGGTTTCACATATAGAATGAGTTTAAGAGAGCAAAGTTAATTTAATCAAGTTGGACTTGATTGTAAAGTTTGAGAAACTACATGATTAAATATGAGATATTTAATAAATAAGAATCAATATGATATATTGAATCTTATATGAGTATAATTGGTATTTAATTAGAATCATTTGTAATTCTAATTAAAGTTTAATTCAAATTAGTTAATTACAATTAAATTACTAAAACATCCAAAGCTTATTGTAAATAGGCTTAAGCTCCATGGTGCTAGCACTTTATGCTTAACCCTCTCCGTAAGAGTTACAAATTTCTCTCAACTCGCTCCGTGGAGACTATGAGAGGCCGGACATTTGTACAGCTATGATTGTTAAGTAGATTAGTTTCGAGAACGGTTCAAGAGATACGACAAGACAAAGATCAAGCTTCGGAATAAGGTACGAACTAAATTTTCTCTTTATTATGATTTGTGTTAATCATTTTATAGAATTAAATAGATTTTGATTTTCGGGAAATCAAAACTCACAAAAAATTTTCATGATTATTTCGCTGCGATTAGGATCAAATCCCAACCTAGTTTTCCTATAGTAATATCAGAGCTGATTTTATTTCTATAATTTAATTAAATTGTTAGATTTTTATTGATTATAATTTTGGAATTGAATTTCAAAAGGTTTGCAACCAAAATCTGAAAGATGATTCAGATTAATAAAGCATGAACCCTAAACCAAAATTCTAAATAAGTTCCGATTAAAATTTTGAAACACCCGAAACCAGAATCTGAAGTACCCATATTGTCTTGATGTTTTCCTCTTACTGTTCATGTCTTGGTTTGAGAAACCCATAACCAAGATTTTATTAAGAACCTTGGAGAAAAACGTTGTTTTTCTTTTTTGACTATCAAAGTAAGGATTGTCTGGCGGTTTGCATTTGTGTTGTAGTTTGTTTCTAGAAATAAAATTTTCCTGGTTGTGTTAATTGAGAACCATAAAAAACTAGTATTCTGGGTTACGAATCGGAATAAGTTGTGTTGCTGGCGATGAAAATCAAAGAAGCGATAGTGTTAAATCATCACTAATCACAATTACTAAGAAGACGTAGTAAGAGACAAATAACGTTATAAGGAAGGGGAGGTGATTTGCATCACCGGAGCAAGTGGCACCATCAATTCATGGCTCATCCGCCTTCTCCTCAAAGGCGACTACACCATACATGGCACC
The DNA here is from genome assembly GCA_027563915.1 of Erythroxylum rotundifolium. Taxonomy (NCBI): domain Eukaryota; kingdom Viridiplantae; phylum Streptophyta; class Magnoliopsida; order Malpighiales; family Erythroxylaceae; genus Erythroxylum; species Erythroxylum rotundifolium. Next base: position 2,930 of record JAOSBO010204543.1, on the reverse strand, counting down.
GTCAAATATCTCAATGATGACAAAGAAACTGTGCATTTAAAATGCCTAGAAGGAGCAGAGATGCGTTCCGTACCTAATGGAACTCCTAGACTACGAGTCTTTAGGTGAATATACTGTATTGTTTGTTGAATAAACTATAAAGACATGTTTGGAGCTGTGAAGGTTGACGGCGACAAAATTATTTGATTTTAGGGTTTTTCTCAAAGTTAAAGAAGAGGAGGTGTTTGGCAATAGGTTTAAAAGTGGGTTTGTTTGGCTTTATGTATATCTTATCCTAAGTTTAAAATAGGCTTATTCAAAGAGAGTCTTGTTCCTCCATTGCCAGAGGAACCAACAAGTAATTCCTCTGGCCTTCCTCCCCTCATTCTGGTGTTTTGTCTTATGCAGGTCTTCTCCGCAATGCTATCCGGTGTCAACACTGCGCGATTCCTATTGAACCCCCACCTCGACAGAAGAGGCTCATAGGATGGAGCACACCCCCCATGGGATGGATCAAGCTCATCACCAATGGAACTGCCAAACAGGCCTCGTCTACAGTCACAGCTAGGGGCATTCTACGTGATAGTTCAGGACAGTGGCTGGGAGGCTTCTCGCAACACATTGGCTGGTGCTCGCCTCTGACCGCGGGACTCTGGGGCGTTCATACAGGGCTGACACTAGCTTGAAACCTGGGCTACCACCGGGTGGAACTGGAAGTTGATTCTAAAGCCGTGTCTGATCTCCTCGGCTCATTCGACTGACGATCCTGAACACTTAACCCTCTTGTCCGGAGTATAAATGAGTTGTTCTTCTAGAACTGGACTGTTGTTCATCGACATGTGAATCGAGAGAGCAACAGATGCGCCGACTGGCTAGCTAACTATGTTAGTCATTTTGTTGTGGGAGTTATGTACTTTCATCATACACCAATTGGGTGCCACCTTATCCTACTAGAAGATTTGTCGGGAATTTGTTTCCCTAGACTAGTTATGTAACTTTACTGATCGGCTTCCTTCTTATATAAAATAGGCTTACTCTAGTCCTAGAATAAGACTTCTTTCACTTTTGGATTATTGTAATACAATCCTTAGTTTGGAATAAATTATTCCAACATTTATTCAAAACATAATTTTTAAAATTATTTTAAAACCTAAAAGTCAATTCTAATAGTAAGATAATTATTTTTCTTAATTTGATTAAGATTAATAATTATATTGACTCTTAATTATTTTTAAAAAGTAGTTTTTAAAATTAGTATTAATTATTTTCAATTAGATTGAAATTAATTAATTAGAAAATAGTTTCTAAAATAAGGAGTAATTAGTTTCAATTAGATTGAAATTAATTAATTAGACTATATAAAATTAAGAAAAGTGTTTTCTTAAATAATTGAGAAAAATGTTTCTTAATTAAATTTATTTATTTCAATTTGATTAAAATAAATTAGATTTATGATTTTATTTATTTATGAATAATAAGATTCTTGATCTTTAGAAAAAGTATTTTTCTTGATTAAAATTTGAAAAGTGTTTTCATTTATTAACTAGAAAAATGTGCTTTCTTTAATATTTTTTAAATAGTTTTCTAATTTATTAAAGGAAGATTTTCTAATTTATTAAGAAATCAATCTCTTAATAAATATTATATCATGACTTTCTTAATTAATTTAAAAAATGTTTTATTTAATTTTGAAAGTTGTTTCTTTCAATTTTAGAAAATAGTTTTCTAATTAAAGAAAAATAATTTCTAATGAGATTAGAAATAGTCTTTTGATTAGATTAGAATATATTTTTTCTAAATTATAATAAATAAGAAGTACAGTTTATTGAAAATTGTTTTCAATTAAATTTTATTAAAAGCGTTAAGACAAATTGGAAATAGTTTCCAATTGGATTTGAAAATTGTTTTCAAATCAAATTAAATTTCTGTTAGAATAGAAATTTAATTTATTTAGGAATCAATGCTTCTAATCTAATTTAATTTTTCCAACGAGTTGGAAATATTATTTTAGATTATGAAGATCAATAACTAGAATCAAATGAAGCTTGATATTTTATGCATATAATTTGATTATGAGTGCATAAGTTGCATACTTTATTTATATGGTTGATATATATTAGATGCATGATAAATTGTATGTTTTATATGTGTGATATTTTATATGCAATTTGTATTTGATGAGACAAATGAAGTTAAATCCTTCGTAAAATATTAAGTACATGTTCAGAACGTGATTGTTGCCTTCCATAATTATAAGAATAAACCAAAGTTATGTTTATTATAAGGTTGTTGAGCAAACTCAAGGCTGCTTTAACCCGAACATGTTTAACCTTATGATTGTGGGATCTACTTAACTAAATTTGTGTAAATTGGATGAGCAAACTCATGATCACATGAATTTAGAGGCAGGGTTAGGAACAATATACAAGATATATTTTGGCAAGAGTTGTCACCTAATGGATCTAGGAGTCACATGAGATGTAATTTATAAAGTTGTTATCTACCGAATTTAAGTCTAGTTGACTTGTTGAGCAAACTCAAGGTCAAATATACTTGAATGAGATCTTAGCCCACTACAAAGATTAGAGTAATCTTTCCGAATAGTAGTGAGGGCTATTATTTTGAATAAAATAGTGGAAGTAACCAAATACATGATTAAAGTCCTAATCTAATTTGGTAATTATGGCATATAATTAATACTTGCATTCTTACATTTATTTTTTCTAAGTGGAATTTACTTTGTTTAGTATAGTTGATGCTAAGTTAGTAAACTCAAGTTCTTAGAGATAGGATATGTTTGAGAAGTGTTCTTAAAAGTTAAAAAGAAAATTATATGTCCATTATATTATTATGCTATAATCCCTGTTAAGGATTCGGTGACAAAGTTTTAAAGATATGTCAAAATCATATAGATGACAAAATGTATTGACATTTTGAGTTGACTAATGTCT
>JAOSBO010204536.1:0-15966 GCA_027563915.1 Erythroxylum rotundifolium | reverse complement strand
ACTATTTCTTAAATCATGACACTCTCTCCCAAGTGAAAGATCATCTTCATTTTTTTATTTGTCTTTCACTTTATACATTGTTCTCATCTTTGTTAACCTCATCTTCTTCAATCTTCTTATTCTACTATACTCATTTCTCACCCTCTCAATGTGAACCTTGTTTTCAACTTTCAATTACTACTCTCATTTTCTTATTTTCTTCAAATTTGTCACTAAAGACCTAACATACCACCTTTGGAATGATGATGATCGTATGGTGTTGATAAAATAGGGTTAAGAGTGATTTGAAGACATTAAAGTTGAACAAGTAAGTATAAAACATTACTATTCATGTTTTGATGAAAGTTAGAGGTCAAATATTATCTATATATATATATATATATATATATACACATCACCATTTCATGAAAATTTGACCTCTAACTATCATCAATAAATACATATATATATAAATCGTGAGAGAAGAAATGAGTTTATAAATGTCTTGTCTTTGTGTTTAAGATGATTAACCATTTATAAGTTGTTATAGAAATGATTTTTGAGATAAAAAGATCATTATGATGATGTAAGAAGAGTGCAGAAATTTTATGAAGAGATGATATGCTCATATTCTATTTTTAATGCTTAATCACATGAATTTTTAGGTGGTTGTTATATGGATGAACTAGAATGATCTTGATGTTAAAGAAAGGGCTAAAGTAGTGTCTTGAAATGAACTAGAATGATCTTGAGGTAAATTTGAATGATAAGCTAGACATGAAATGAAGATGAAATGAAGGTGAAATTGAAGTTGAACATGTGCAGAAAATTGATGATGAATGTGTATATAAATATGTTTTGTTTTTGGTGTAGATGACCAATCATGGCTTTTGACTTATGTGTGGATGATATTGAGCTGAAATGGAGTTAATAATGAAGGGGAAATGATGATGAATTAAGCTAGAAAAGATAGACTAAGCATAAGAGATAATAGGTGTAACTTGTAGTGGTTGAAAGAGCTAGAAAATTGGAGAAAAAGGCTGGGATTTTTCAGATGGAAGCATCCCATGATCGTCGAAATGCCTAATAAAGACAGAAAGTTTCTGCCAATAAATCCTATGATCGAGGGGAAGTTCACGATTGTGGGAATTGGTTAAACATCAAATTTGCTTCTTTTATTTGTTGGTTGAAGTAGTAATTGGTTAGGTACCTTTATGTGATGCATTTAGGCTTGAATTGAGCCTAGAATGATGCTTGAATAAGTGATAAAATAAGTGTTATGTTTAAGGTGAGGATTGAGGATAGAACTTAAAAATGAATTATTATGTATCAAGTGTTCAAATCTAAAATTTGGAGATGTCATAGGAATGAAAGTAAACCTTTGAAGGCTAATGTGATCCAAAGAAGATGAATGTTGTGTATTAGTAAATATGAATGATAAATTGAGTATTTTGTGATCTTATAACTGTTAGAATAACCTTAGTAAATGATTGAATGATGAATTTACAATAATCTCAAATAATTGATGTGTTAACCTAAGTTCAATTTAGGCATACATAAGCTTTGAATTATGAATAATCATAAGATGCGAATCAAGTAAGTATACCTGGCATTATCATTGAGCATGAATTATATATAACACATATACATATGTGTATGATTGAGTATTAATGTGATTATGCAATATAGTAATGTGAAAATGCGTATATGTTTCATGATATAGAAGAGTAAATAGAGTGACTGCATCTAGACATTACCAGGACATTGAGGTAACAAGTTATCTGAAGCAAACAATAAAGATGGTCTCACCTTAATTTATTGTTTATTTAAATTCTATTTTGAATTATTATGTGATGTGAACGCGTTGATTTTGGACATTGAATCTGAGGCATTTGATGGATGAAAATTTATTGTAAGTACTCATTGTATGTGAATTTGACAGAATAAGTAATACTCAACTTAATTGTTGAATGCAAGACTAAGGTCTGATGAAAAAGATGAATGTGAACAATTAAGCACAAGTGATTGATTGAATATATGTGGTGTATTTCATTACGTGAATGTATGAAAAGATATAGGCAATTGTGACCGGAGTCACCATTGAAAAAGTGCTTAAAGCTCAAAATATGGTAAGAGCCTCTAGCTCACTATGTATAATAAGCCATGCATCCCCAATGGATAAGGGATAGTTATTAATGAGCCTAGTATCCATAACAGATACAGGACAGTAAAAAAAGAACTCAGTCACAACAACATAATAATTAGAAGTGAGTCTCATAAGCATTGAACATACAATTTGATATGCATTATAAGAATGATTGAATTAAGTTGTATGAATTTTTGAATGTGATATGGAAAATGAATGTACAAAATTGTCCTTGATTAAACATGATGATTAAGAAGTGATTTAAATTATATGGTTATATGAATTGAACATGAATGGCTGTGTTATGTGACATAAGTGAGCTGTCAATGATGGATATAACTCATTGAGTTTTTAAAACTCATCAAAATTACAATGTCAATTTTTCAGGTATGTTAGAGGGGATTTATTTCTAAGAGGTTTTATAAGAAATCTAGTACTGCTTTTGGACATAAGAAATGGCTCAAAAGTCCGTCAGCTGAGACTGAAGGATTTAGGTAGGACTTTTGTATATTTCCTCAAACATGTAGCATTTTTTTGGTAAACAGAGTTGTAAACTCTAATTTGCTTTTGATATTGTATATATATGGATGAAGTTGTAATGATACAATGTACATCAAGTTTTATAAAATGAAATGAGGAAACTGAGTTTTTGATAATGATCACTTGTGTTTTAAATTATGATACCATGAGATAAGTGAATGTGACTACTTTAGCGCACTGCTTCTACTCGGTATGTGCCCAAATGTTGAATAGATGGACAAGCGCGTGTTGGATGGGAGTGGGGTGCTACACATTCTTCTTGTTGTTTCTAACAGTTCAGACTTTTAACAATTGTTCATGCATATGACTTATTTAAATGTAACAAATACGAGGGATCAGTTTCCACTGTATGTTATGACATGTTTAAGGTACATGAACCTTAACATATCTTATGATAAATGTCCATGTAAGATACTAATCTTGGACTCTAATACTAAAATTTAACATACCACTCTCATAGAGCATATGCTCGAACGTATTGATGTTATGTCGAGAACATACTCTATGAGGATGGCGCACTAAGATGATCGAAATGACTCATTACAAAATTTGCATACATTAAACACAACTTAAGCAACCAATAATTCATTTTGACCCATTTCATTTATAAACATGTCTAGTCACAAATGTCATTACACTTTAAAATTCACAAATACATTATACAACAGTTAAGAAATAAAATTCTTGATATAAAATAACTAAGGACATATGCAAGTACAACTGATCTCGACCACTAATTCATGTCTAATTGTAGTAGCTATACTCCAATTAGTCTAACTAGATCTCCTCTGAAGCTAAAAATTAACAATGCAATTTTGATGAGTTTGTGAACTCAATGAATGAACCATCATTGATGTATTCACTTAAGTCATATTCATAGAGACAAGCCATACCTCACTTCAACAAGAATTAAATACCTCAAATATTGCATATCATATCACGTTTCTTCATAACTTATTAAGTGCATCAAGTTTTCATACTTTCATAAGTATATCAGATAAACTAACATTTCATATATCAATACATCCTTATTTACTTTACAACTATATTTTAAACATTTCGATAATTTTTTTCAATTCAAGCATACTATACATATACGGATGTATATACAAATCCACATGTGACTCATTCATTTTTACTTTGTTGTGAGCTAGTGCATATTTACTATCTTGTATTCCTTGTGGATATCGAACACATTTTATATACTATCCCACACATATTATGGATACTGAGCTCATTAATAACTGAGCTTGTGGCTCTTTATGCACATTTATGAGCTTTAAACTCTTTTTCACTAGTCACTCCAGTCATAACTCCTTTATCTGATCATGCATATCAATATGATGGAATGCACCATTTCATAAAATATGCTATCAATATCTTTCATTCATTATACACAGTCACCTTCACATATTCATTCCTAATTCATTATTCATATCCTTTGGATCACTTTGGTATTCATAAGAACACCTTCATTCCTTTAACACTCATTAATTCTGGATTTAGATACATTGATATCAAGCAATCCTTTCCTTAAATTATAACTTTAACTAACAACCTAATCTTGCCAAACACTTAACTAACTAATCCAACATTAAAATAGGTTCATTTAAAGCCCTAATCAAGTCCAAATGCACCATAGTAAAATAACTTATCATTAGTTGGTTTAAAGCTCACACAAAATAAAATTTTCTTCACTTCCATGCAATTTCCATGATCGTGTATGGCTTCCCATGATTATGGGATGGGTTATCCGAAGGTTTCCATCCATTTCCTTCGTTAATTTTTCCCAGATTTTATCATCTTTACACCAAATTTAAAACATCTTCTTTATCGTCCATCAATTATACCTTAATTAAAAAAAATTTATACTCCAATCCTTCATCAATTTCATCTCCAATTCCAGCTCAAAATTATTTAATTGCCAGCTCACAAATTCTTGTCTTTCATGCATCAAAAATCAAAATAAAAACTATCACTCACTATCATGCATATTATCATAGTTCTTTCTCATTTCAAGAACACTCCATTAGCATTTTTTAACATAAATTCACGTTCATTATACTTCAAATCTAAATCTAATTCATCCATGTATCAACTTATCACCCACGGTTTTCTTATATCAAGAGCAACACATAACAGTATCGAAGTTCATCTAACATATTCTAGCACTCTTCATCATCAACATCATATATATTTCATTCCAAATCAATCATCATTAAGTTCTATCAAAACAAGCCATAAATATCATATTTCTACTTACTTGGTAAGCTCAAATTCCACCTCTATAAATCAAGTTAATCAAGCCCTCCATGCATACAAGATCATCATAAATTTAAGGTAAAAATAGGTTGGTTTTTGGTAACAGGATGGGGATAACTATTAACTAGTTCTTTGGCCGTTTTGTGAAGGATAAAAGTATAGATTTAGTGTAGCAATTTAGCTAGGATAAAACTAAACTATGTAGATGTGTGTTAAGATCAATTTTTGTGGAAAGACCAACTGAAGAAAACAAAACCATCTCTACAGATATTTAAAAATGAATAACTTTTGCATTAGAGGGCTTTTAGAAACAAAGGCTAAGGGTTTTAATATTCAACAAGGCAAAGGGATTTCTAGAAAAGATTGGGATTTAATGTCTAATCTCCATTTTCACTTTAATGGTATAGTCATGATTGAATATGACTCCAATAATGTGAAAAAGGATCAAATTTTAACCTCAAATCAATATGTTCACTTGGAAGTGCACCTTTCAGATGAAATCTTTGTAATCACATTCATATTACTTTTGGCCTACACTTTCAAAGGAGGTAATTGTAGTATAATCTAAAATCTATGGGGTCCTATGTAAACCAAATTTGGTTGCTATCAGGGGACTTCAACTGCATCTTATTCTTTTGGGAAACATGAAGGGATAAACTAAATGAGAGGTGTGAGAATAATGATATTATGGCATGTTTATCAACCACTCAACTCACTGATCTAAATGTTGAAGGAACATTTTACACTTATCAAATAAATATATTGATAGTTGGCTAATCATAAAGAAGTTGAATTAAGTAGCTATAAATCCTGTATGGCTCTCCAAATTTAATGCTAGCTTTACAATTTTAGAAAACCTTTTTGTGAAAACCATATACCCATAAAGGTAAGCTTGGGGCCTATAAACGATTATGTTAAATATCCCTTCATATTTAACCATTTTTTAATCATATTCGAGGATGTTGTTTTAATAGGTTAGGGAATCTAAGTTAAAGGAAAACAACCTTTAAGCTAGTAAGGAAGCTTTGACACGTGAGAGCTGAACTTAAGCAACTATTTATGGATAAAATTAGGAACACTGAGAAAGCAATATCCAAAGTTAGAGCCGCTACGATTAGCTTCTAACCCTAGGTTAATTTAGCTTTTAGAGCACTAGAAAATCATCATTCCCTACTTAGATAGAAAACCAAAATTTCTTTAAGAAGCTTCTAGGTTCTCTTTAACATCAATACTGAGTTATGCAAGTCTTAAAGCAATTTATCCTTGAAGTCATTAAACCTGGTCAATAAGTATCCTTTTTTTAACTTGATGTCAAGAATGCTTTGTTCTTACTTACATCTAAGAAATCCCCAAGACCAAATAAATTTAATGCACTCTTTTTATAAAAAAAAACCCGTTCTTGACTAGTAGCTCACTTACCAAATCTATTATACAATTATTTTCTTCAAGGATTTTGCTTAAAGATCTCAATAAAATATTTGTGAACCTTATTTGTAAAATTTTAATCACAAATTCTCTAAGTGACTTCAAGACCGTCTCGTGCAGCAATGCTACCTACAAAATCATTTCCAAAACGTTAGCCAATAGGCAGTAATCTTGGATTCATTCATCAACACGAGTTAAGGAGCATTTATTATGGAGAGGAACATAGGAGATGATTTTATTGCTTGCATAAGAGCTTTTCAAAAGCTATAAATTTAAGAAAGTATTAAACAGTTATGCTTCTAAAAATAAAATTTTCTAAAGGTTTTAATTTAGTGAGATTTTCCTAAACTTTTTTAGTTGGATCAATGGGTATATATGCTTAACTTGATTTTCCTTCTTAGTTAATAGAGATCCTTCTCCATCTTTTAATGGAAATAATAACATTAGATAATGAGATCTATTATCTCTTTATCCTTTTGCCTTTTTTTGGAGGTAGGCTTTCAATTCCACTATAGATATAGGAAAATAAACCTCTTTAATCTAGCTTTTGCTAATTATCTATTACCTTTAGTGATGAATAGCAAGCTTCAATGCAAGTCCTCATGGAATCCTTGAACATGTTTAGCATGTTCAACTCATTATCAGGGCTCTATATAAACAAAAAGAAAAGTTGTTTACATGTTTCTTCGAATCCCATTAATCAGGCTGATATTTTATCAAGTATATGAAGCTTAGACTTATAGGATTTTCCTTTCAAATACTTTATGATTCCAATCTAAGATAAGAGGGTGAGTTATAAGGAATACTAGCCTCCATTTGATGTAATATAAAGAAGAATTAATCGTTGGAATAATCCATTTCTTCCTTATACTAGAAGGCTCTAACTCATCACTTTAGTGTTAAATAGCATGCATATCCACTGGTGCTATCATTTTCTTCTACCTAAAAAATAGTCAAGAAAATTAAGAGATCACTAGGGTACAAAAGTCAAATGGTGTATTGTGTGCTCAACTAAGAAGGAAAGAGGCTTAGGCATTGTCTTAATAAGAAGCATTAACGAAATGCTCCTAACTAAGAAAATTTAAATGTTTTTTTTACTTATTCCCAATCTTCCATCATAAAAAACCAAACCTTCTAGTCCATCAAGTTGAAGCAATTCAATTCTTGGTCCTTTAAACAAATACTAAAAATGAGGAATAGTATAAACTATGTACTACGTTTAAGATTGGAAATAGGAAAATGATATGCTTTCTGTTTAATCACTGGCATTATTTGGGTACTCTATATAAGATCGCTAACTTAGAACAATTGAATCTACTGATTCCTCTAAATTCAACAATGAATAAAGTAATAAATGGAGATGAGTAGGGTAGTAGATATAGAGGACTAACATGCTTAATAAGTACTTGACCATCATATGATCCCTGTAGATCTTTGGAAGATCAACTTGAGTTAATGCACCATAATTTAAGAGCAATCACAAATAAATCTTGTATAAATGTTATACATCTTGGATTGCAATCCCCTAAAGCCTTCTTCATTTTATTGTTGGTGATTGGAAACAATCTATCGACAATGGATAAGCTTAAAGGTAGCACCACTAATATAACTTTTTTTCCTTTCTACCAATCGTTGGAAACTATTAACCATCTCCTATATATATATATATATATATATATATATATATATATATATATATATAAAGATTAAAAATGCACTTACAATCTTTGTCTATGATCTGTCAGAGTATGAAGCCAGCGGGAGCATCATTAGACCATTTTTTAAATTTGCTTCTAGAACCGTTTCCTAGTCAAAATTAATTTCATGGGTAGAACAAGTTAAGTTAAGCCACAAGGGTAATCAAACTGTCTTTAACTAGTTATTAGTTATTATACATTATGGTTAGAAAGGAATGCTAGAACATTTCAAGCTCAATTTTAGGAAATTTAATATTTCACTCAAAATACTCTTCAACATATCAAACTTATAGTTATTCCTCGAAATGTTCCCCTAAGCATGAGCCATGATTTGATGATTACTTGGGAGCTCTACTCTGAATAGTTAATTCCTCTTTCCTTTAGGTTGTGTTTGAATTCTAATATGAGATTGTAAGTTAGTATTATTTCATCATGTAGTATTATTTCATCTCATGCTCTTGGCTCTCCCCCTTGAAATTGTTTTAGAATTGAACAGTTTTTTGTATTCTCACTTATTTTTCTTAATGTATTATTTAAATTTCTCAAAAAAATTGTCAAAATATGATTTCATCTCATGTTCTTTGTACATACCACTCCCATAAAGCATATCCCCAACATACCGAAGGATATTGAGGAATACACTCTACAAAAATGGCATGTTAAGACGGTTAAATCAATTCATTTTTTTTACTTTTAATCCATCGCACATAACATAAAACATTCTAATAATCACATTGTTCCATTTTTATTCACAAACATATACAGTCTCGAATGTCATTACATTTCCAAAATTTCACTTATACAATATGCAACAGTTGAGAGATGCAATATTTGATACAACATAACTTAGAAATTTGCACAAACAACTGATCCCGAAACTGACCCATATCTAAATGCAAAAGTTACTTCAACTAGACTAGTTAGATTTCCCCTGAACTCAAAAAACAATGGTGCAATTTTGGTGAGTTTGTAAACTCAGTGAGTGAACCATCATCGATGTGCTTACTCAAAATAGACATAAATACTGTTAGTATATAACATAATTCATTTAGTATCACACATCATTTAGAATAAAATCCTATATATCACATTACTTAGAATTTAGGACCTGATCGTAGTATTCATCATATTTCAACAAGTCCAATATGAACACAAGCATTCTATGTGCCGATTTAGTGGAAAACTCCCCTCCATTATTTTCCATCCACTGCCACTTATCCTGCTGGTAACAAAGTTGTACTCCTCCAACATAATGGTCAAGGAAATGACCATACCAACCTCCTAACAGCTGTGTCCTCTCACTGTTTAGCCATACAACCGTAGCTAGCTTAGGGATGTGATTTCTTAAGACAATTAAATCATTTCGAAACCATAAAGGACTAGAGTCATGCTAATTATCAAACCAAAAATTCGTGTCCTCACCATTCCCCACCCTACTTTTAATGAAAGGATAAATCAAGTCTTGTAATTGCAACAAACTTTTAAAAATCCAAGAGTGGTCATACCTCAATTGAAGTTGCTAAAAGCTGTGCCCCTAAAGGCTATAAATTTGCACCAACTTGACCCACATCACTTTTTTATCCACGAATAACCTCCAAATTCTCTTCATTAGTAAAACTCTTTGAATTTGTTTGATCGAAATGATTCCCAAACCCCCTTGTTTTTTAAGGACAACAATATCACTCCATTTAACTTTTGCTCCTCTGCAAGTATCATACTTTCCAATCAATAAGAAGGATCTTACAATTCTCTCCATGTCCTTGATTACCATCTTAGGAATTACCACATGAGCAGCCCAATGTACTTGTACACTATTCAACACTGAAACAATTAAAGAAACTCAAGCAGCTAGAGATAAAAATCGATTTTGGCAAGCATTGATTCTAGCTTTCAGCTTATCCAACAAGGGAACAAATTCAGAATATTTATGCTTACCTGGGCTGATCGGTACTCCCAAGTACCTGAACAGCGCTTGTTGGATCGGCAACCCCACCAAACTAGTAATCCACTCCGGATTCTAAATATCAGAGGACACAAAAATTCCACTTTCCTGAGTATTCATCTTCAGCCCAGACCATTAAGCAAACACATGCAGTAAATTCAACATCATTGATAACGCATGAGGATTAGCTTTGCATAATAATATCACGTCATTCGCATATAACAGGTGGGATAATTGCAATTCTTTATAACGATAATGATATTGAAATAATCCATTGCAACTTACCAAACGAGTCAAGAGTCTTGAGAGATCCTCCATGGACAAAGTGAAGAGATACGGTGATAGGGGATCCCCCTGTCGAATCCCTCTGGTGACAGGAAAAGATGTCGTCGGAATCCCCTTGATAAGGACAATCATGGATGTAGTTTGGATACATTGAAGTATCCATCAACAAAACCGAGGAGGCATTCCAATCCCCTCCAAACAATTCCTTAGATAGTCCCAACTAATTGTATCAAACTCTTTATAAAGATCTATCTTGAGTGCATAACTGCTAATCTTCTTTCCAGACTGGTATTCTCCCATCAACTCTTGCAGTAGCAAAATGTTGTCCCCTATACTCCTTGAAGAAAGGAAAGCCCCTTGGGTTGTACTAACCACCTCGACCAAAACTACTTTCAACCGTTTAGCAAGAATTAAAGCTATGATCTTATACACTGTGTTGCAACACGAGATAGGACGATAATCTATTATCCTTTCAAGTCGTTCCTTTTTGGGAATCAAACACAAATAAGTATGGTTTAGCTCCTTCAACAACTTTCCAGATGAAAAAAATTCAAGTACCGCATCAATTAATATTTGTCTTATAATATGCCAAGTTTTCTGAAAAAACCCAGCCGAATAACCATCAAGTCCGGGATCTTTTGAGCTATGTAAATGAAACAAAACCTCTTTTACATGTTGGACTGACACTAGAGCAATTAACATCTCCACTCGATCCTGACTAGGAGAAAAGGCCAATACATCCTTTACTCCAAAACCATTTCCTGCACTAATAGCATTTCCTTCAAATCAAAAAAATAGTCTTTGATGTGCCTAGCAAGAGCTTGAGAACCATGAATCACAGTACCCATATCATCCTTCAATTCAGTGATGGTATTAACATTATGTCGTGTCATGATAGATGCTTGAAAAAACTTAGTATTAATATCCCCATCTTATAGCCAAGTTTGTCTCGCCTTGTGTTTAAGAATTGAGTCATGGAGTTTTAGTGCTTCTTGGTATTTCCTCATCCGATCAACCTCAAGTACTCGTAAACTTCCATTAAAGGGGGCACCATAGCATTCCCGCTGTATCTCCTGCAAATCAGTACTTAAATCCTGAAGATTGCATATCCGCTACTTATTGAAATCTTTTATGACATGTTTGGCAGCTTTCAACTTCTGCATTAATTGAAAGGCCTTGTAGCTGTGGACTTCTATCCTCCAAACTTACGAGATCAACTCCAAAAATTCCTTAACCTGGAGTAAACCATTAAAAAAATGAAATGGAGCCCCTATCCTAGGTCCTTCGCTCAGCTGTTGTATAAGAATAGGAGCATGATTAGACAATTCAAGTTCACCAAAAACCACTAAAGCACAAGGGAACAAACTTAGCCAACGTTGATTTACCATTGCTCTATCAAGTTTTTTCCAGATGAACATGTGGCCTTTCTGCTTATTTTCCCATGTAAACCAGCGTCCAAGGCCTCTAAGATTCACCAAGTCAGTGTTGTGAAAAAGTTGAGCGAGTTCATTTCCAGATCGTCCGTGAAACCTTACTCCTCCCTCCACTTTGGTAGACACAATTGCAGTAACATCTCCCTACTCCCTCATCTTTGGCTCTAAATGAACATCATCCTTTGTCTAGTAGGTTGAATCAGCCTAGCTATTATAGCATTTCCACTAAGGCCAGTAATGCAAGTGTTTGAAGTTTCCCCAACCTCTGTAACCTGACTACCATTATACTGCCCCTCTCTAAACTGCTCCGCCTCTATCGGATTGTCAAGCATGCCATTATTAGGGGACCTGGCCGTGCCCAATGGAGGCTCGCATTCAGCAACGTCCCCACCAGTTTCTACATTCCCAAAATTCTGTTTCTCTACCCCTGCCTCAACTGGCTTAGGCATATTATCATTGCTCAAAAAACTCACTCTCAGTGTCCCCTGTTCGATGTTTGTAGTCTAAATATCCTTCATCGAGGCTCCATACTTTAAATCTGTAGACTACCCTGATTGCAAAACAAGTCCAGTAGCTACCCACTTCTTTTTTCCAGAAGTCGGTTTCTAAGGATAAGATAAACTAATTTCATCCCTAACCAGCTCCCCATTATCACTAAGACGTATAAGAGGTAAGGTATCAGGCAATGTGGCATTTTTCTGAACC
Organism: Erythroxylum rotundifolium; assembly: GCA_027563915.1. NCBI lineage: Eukaryota > Viridiplantae > Streptophyta > Magnoliopsida > Malpighiales > Erythroxylaceae > Erythroxylum > Erythroxylum rotundifolium. The sequence continues at coordinate 3,552 of JAOSBO010204536.1, read as the reverse complement.
TTAACACAGATCTTAGCATACCCAATCCGATCCATGGTAGTTGTTTGAGAATCTATGTAAATGGTTTCCCCAATCCACTAGCTAAATAGCTCAGCCCTCCACCATCCAATATTCCATCGGCAAACCATTTAAGTGGACCCAATATCAGTATAACTTGAATCGAACCCCTGTCTAAACCCATTCCCAGACGCCACTATCACAGAAACAAAGACTGGTCTCCTATGTGCCAAGGCCCTTAGTTTAAGGATCTCACTAAGGTTTGCTTTGTCAGAAAATTTAAACAAGATTGATCCATCCTCTATGAGCATTGCTTTCTCAAATCCTTTCTTATTCCATCTGGCCATAGCCCATGTATTCACAGCCGGGAAAGCCATCCTTTTAGACCAAAAGAAACCCACCAGGGCGTGGGACCAAGCACGGACTCCAGCTTGCAATAACTCCATGGGGGGAGACATAATTCGATCTTGGAACACATTTGGATAATAATGGAGCTTACCTTTGTTGTGAGCAGCACCAACCTTCTTTCTCCACGCTCCACCATCTCCAGGTCTCTTCGGGCTCATCTCGCCAGCCTCCTTTGACGCCTCCAAGTTGCTTATTTTCCCACCTGTGGGCGGCACACCAGCCAACGGGGGAAAGGAGTCAAGTGACAGTGGTTGCTCACCCATGATAGCGGTGAGCTACCTCTTGCATTCACCACCGTCCACTAAAAGGACAATCAACTCCTCCTGTATATATCCTTTGAATGGGTGGGAAGGGTAGAAAGGAAGGGCAAAAAGGGAAAAGAAACAATGAGGCGGGAAAAGAAAAAATAAAGAGGTCAGAGCATTTTAAAACAAAAGAGAGAGAGAGAGTAATTTCATATCTTGCCGTGTTGCTCACAAGATAAAGTTGGTAAAAGATAACATGAACAAATAATCTTAACCAATATTTAGCGTGTACTAAAATTTTTAAGTGAGGCATAAATCATGTGTGATCCCTTTACAGGGCACGTGCCTCACACACGTTCTATCATTTTTTGTTTTTTCAGAAATTCCGATTTCTATCGTGTCCATACTGTTGCCCTTTGATTTGTCCCTCCCTACTTCATCACTTCCTGTCCTGCTTGTGCTCCTCCCTAGCCACATCTTCACCGTGCAAGAGGCTCCTCGTTAGATTGCCTCTTCCTCCAACAGCTATCGCCCATGCCACTGGCTCCATCACTGAGCATCACCACTGGTGAAGACACATAACATGCGTGACAAAAACACCTAGCCTAGAAAATACATTAAACGATAATCAAGATATCCAAGGGTGTTTATCCAGAAATTTAGGCTAAGGAACATACAAGTTTATATTTTCATAATTTAATCAAAATCAATGGTGTTTTCAAAAACTTAAAATCCTTGTTGAAGCATGCAATAAAACAAGTCCAAAAGTAGAACAAAAGGGATGGGAAGATGATGATTTAAAAACAAACGTACTAAACACATTATGTCAAGAATCTTTAAACGAAGGCAGTCATTTGCCTTTGATTTTCTTTTTAGAAATCGTCAATAAAACATGGTCTAATTGTATCCATAAAGCAAAACAAAAAAAAAAGAACTCAACATTTGAGACGAAGAAGTATGAATACTATCTCCTTTATATCTTTCTCCTATTTATAAAGAAAAACATAAGAGTTTCTTTCTAAATAAAATTAAACTTTCTAATAATAATTAAATTTAAAATCTAATTATAATTATAATTTAATTTTAATAAAATTAAATATCTCATAGTTGATACTTGAAATTTTTCAAACTTTACAGTTAAGTTCAACTTAATTTAAATTGAATTTTCTCTTTTTAACTACTCTTTTATATGTGACAAATTAGTTTACTAATATGTTGACAATTATTGTAAATTATAATTCTAACTCATAATTAGAATTAGATAAATTAAAAATCCCTTTAATTTAACTTTAATTTTTCAATTAAATTATTTATAATAATAGATCAAAAGTGACGCCTAATAGTATGTTATGATTACCCAAATATTAGGAATATCAAAATGGTTTAACTAAACATGTACATGCATAGTTATAATGCACAATTTAATTCTTTTATAGTCTAATGAATATCCAATTAGATATAGAGGATACATTTAGTATCCACTCCTTTAAATCCAATCTTGTTCTTTCTTAATAATTAGTAACTAATTTATAATTGATATTTAAAAAGACATCTTTTCAAGTCCTAGTTCACTTTGATAAGAGAATTCCTCAAATCACTAATAATCAAGAACAATGAGAATTTTCTTTAATTAATGTAGAGTGGTGAATTATTTATTGACTTACCCAGCTATCGTTATATGGTTTATATTATGTTTAAGTACTATCAACTAAGCTACCTTAAATAGAATAAATCATAAGTCATTTAAAAATATAGTAATTCTTATATAAGATATTTTAGTAATCTCAAATTTAAGCATAAATATACAACTATCGTAATAAAAAAAATCATATACACACAAGTAATATTTTATTTGAGATTATCATGATCTAGTCAGTTTAGTAAACTTATTTTCTAATAAGGACTCATATGTTTAGTTTAGTATCTTCATATTTTAAGTTATGAGATCAATTATTTTTTATAAGAAGGAAGCATAACATATGGTATTATCAATATCATTTCTTAATGAAACTACAATCACAAATAATTTAGAAATAGTTGATAAATGTTAATTGAATCTTATAATTATGATCTTATTACAATTTCACCTGTAATATTAAAAAATCAAATATAATTTACAAAATATATAAAGGTAAAGAATGTCTTTATTTAATTATGTTATAAATTCTATAACCAACTGATTAGCTCTAAGACATACACTAACATTTATAACATTAATTTTTTAAATGCTACTAAATATTAAGATCTTAGTTAATTTTTTTAAAAACCTTTGAATTGAAAATTTGTCTTTTACCGAAAAAAATTTGATATGCTAGAGCTTATGTTATTTTTTGCCGAGCAATGAGCCAGATCGTACAATCATCTACGCGAAGCAACTTAAAGGTTCAATTAACAAGTTGCTTTTTCTTTCAACATTGAAAAATTAAACTTATCACAAGAGTTCACATTTATTGGGTGAGATTTTATAGTCTGGAGGATGACGATTTAGGTGAGCATCATAAATAATCGAAAATCATTGGAAACCAAAACCAAGAGAGATTATAAAACCACGTGAGGGGGTGTTCGGTTTTAGGAGTGCGTAATATTTTCGAAGGAACTGCAGATACTATGAGTAGGATTACCATATAAACCCTCAAATCGTCTGTGTCATGTACCCTGGTCCTATTCTGTCCCATTTAATCCACACCATTTATTTATATGGGACCTCACATAAATAGATGGTGTGGATCAAATGGAACAGAATAGGACCACATAAATAGATAATGTGAATCAAATGGGATATAATAAAGCCAAGGTGCATGGCACAGAGGACAAGTCCTATCTATTCTCGGCCCAACTTAGAAGATCCAGCCCAATCTTCTACAACTGGAGCCCGATCTAGTACATCTGGGGCAATCATGAT
>JAOSBO010204499.1:0-11263 GCA_027563915.1 Erythroxylum rotundifolium | reverse complement strand
AGAAAGAAAAATGTGCAAGAAAGATCCTATCTTTAGAAAAGATCTTGGAAAGTTCATTAATGGAAAGAACAACCTTGCATTTCTGATAAAGCTGGAATAGGTTACAATGAAAATAACAATGCTAAGCCATATAAGAATTTCTTTGTTAAATCTAGCAGTAGCTATAGTCAAAACAACAAGAACCTGATACATAGTAGAAATTATAGCAATTATCATTTATCTATTTTATGCTTCTACTGCGGTAAACATAGTCACATTAGTCATTCTTGTAAATTTCATATAATGGAGAAATTATCTCAGTTGTATGTTGGACATTGAAAGGTCAAGTTACCTACCTCAAAGGACTAAGAAAATTTTGGATACCTAAAATGAGATGATAATTTCTACAGATATGCTTCAAAACAGAAACAAGAGAGAACCAATGGATAGTTAATAGTGGCTGGTCGAGACATATAACAGTTGAAATATCACATATCAACTACATTGAAAGAAAAGACGGAGGTAATGTTTTCTTTGTCGAAAAAAATAAGGTAAAAGTCACCAGAATTGGTAAAATCAGTGACTCTAATTTTATTTCTATTGATAAAATTCTTTATGTTGATGGATTGAAGCATAACTTACTGAGCATAAGTAAATTATATGATAATGGTTATAGAGTTACCTTCTATGTTTCACATTGTCACAACGTTACTATGCTCAACTAGAAGATATGTCTTCACAAATGTCAAATGTTTTGTTTTTATAGAAAAGGATTCTTTTATCTAGCACAAAAAATTTGGACATGCTAGTATGAGCATTCTATCAAAATTGTACAAAAAAATGAGTTAGTAAGAGGACTACCAACTTTGAAGTTTGAAAGCAATTAGATTTGTGAGGTTAGTTTAAAAGGACAACAAGTCAAAAGTAGCTTTCCTCCCAAAAATATCGCATCTACTAACTAACCGTTTAAACTTATGCATATGGATTTATTTGTTCCCACTAGGACTCAAAGTTTTGGTGCTAAACATTACTATTTTGTTTTAGTATATGATTATTCCATATTTACATATGTTTACCTCCTATCAAATAAGGATGATGCTTTTGAAGTTTTTGAGAAGTTTTGTAGAAAAATTTAGATAAAAAATGGATACTGCATCACATCTATTTGAAGCGATTATAAAGGAGAATTTGATAACAGAAAATTTAAAGATTTCTATAATGAAAATGGGATATCTCACAATTTTTCATGCCCAAGGACACCTCAGCAAAATGAAGTTGTTGAAAGAAAGAACAGGACTCTTATTGATATGGCCAAAACAATGTTATGCGAAAGTGGTCTACCTCGTGGCTATTAGGCAGAAGCTATGTCAACTACTTGTTACATACTTAGTAGGTGCCTTATAAAACCTATTCTGAAAAAGACCCCCTATGAGTTGTGGAAAGGAAGAAAATTGAATGTCGCTTACTTTCGAGCATTTGTTTGTAAGTGCTTCATTCTAAATAATGGAAAAGACATTCTTAGAAAGTTTGACGTGAGATCAGATGCAGCCATCTTTTATAAGCTAAGGTACTACTAGTAAAGGATATAGAGTTTGCAGAAAAAGAACAACAAAAATAGAAGAATCAATACATGTAGTATTTGATAAAGAACTACCCTTGATAACAACAGTTGATTTAGATAATGAAGAGCATTCCTTGGTTCCTAAAAATACGTCAACCTCACCAACTGCACCCTTGAAATCACAAGATCAAGAGGGTCCTTCTAAACAAGCTCCTTCCTCTCAACAGGAGCCTAGGTAATGAAGAACAACAAATGAATGGAGAGGTCAAGATTCACATCAATACAATATGGGAGACCCCTCTAAAAGTCTAAAAGCTAGATCATCCTTTAGGAACAACTTTGTTGCCCTTATCTCACATTAGAACCAAAGACTGTTGAAGAGGCTCTTAATGATGAAAATTGGGTTTCAAATATGAAAGACAAATTGAATCAGTTTAATAAAAACAAAGTTTGGAATCTAGTACCTCATTCGTAAAACAAGTCCATCATTAGAACTCGTTGGATTTTTCAAAACAAACTTAACAAGAATGGTACGATGGTAAGAAACAAAGCTAAACTTATAGCTCAAGGTTATAACCAATGGGAAGGTATTGATTTTAATGAAACTTATGCACCTGTTGCTATACTGAAATCAATTAGAATTTTACTTGCCTTCATATGTTATAGAAACTTCAAATTGTTCCAAATGGATTTCAAAAGTTCCTTCTTAAATTGATATATTATCAAAGAAGTGTTTATTAAGCAACCTCCAAGTTTTGAAGATGAAAACCATCCTGACTATGTGATGAAGTTGACTAAAGACCTGTATGGTCTAAAACAGGCCCTTGAGCATGGTACGAAAGGTTAAGCAATTTTTTGCTTGAGAATAACTTCGAAAGAGGAAAGGTAGATTAAAATCTTATTTATTAAGAAAAAGGAGAATGATTTACTCATATTGCAAATATATGTTGATGACATAATATTTGGTGCCACTAATAAATTTTTCTTTGAAGAATTCTCAGATTTAATGCAGGAGGAGTTTGAAATGAGCATAAAAGGAGAGTTATCTTTCTTCCTTGGATTACAAATTAGACAAATAAAAAAAAAGATCTTCATTAGCCAAAAAAAAATATACGAAGGAGCTCATCAAAAAGTACCACTTTGAGAATGTCAAACCAATAAGTACTCCTATGTATTCTGGAACCAAACTTGATAAGGAAGAAGAAGGCAAGGCTACAGATGAGACAAAGTATAGAGGAATGATTGTGTCACTGTTGTATCTTACAATCTCAAGACCAAATATTATGTTTAATGTGAGTCTTTTTGAACGTTTTCAATCAAGTCTAAAAGAAATCCACCTTCAAGCAATGAAGAGGATCATTCGATATCTTCACAAAACTATGGATTTTGGATTATGGTATCCAAATACTGACTCTTTTAACATAGTTAGCTATTGTAATGTAGATTATGTAGGTGATAAAGTAGATCAAAAAGGTGTAAGTGGTAAATGTCAATTTCTTATAGGATGTCTTGTCTCTTGGTCTTGCAATAAACAAAATTGCACAACTTTTTCAACAAATTAGTGGAATATATATCATTTGTCAGTTGTTGTGCTTAAGTCTTATGGAAGAAGCATCAACTCTAGGATTTTTCTCTAAACTTTAATCATATTCTTATGTTATGTAATAATACTAGTGTAATAAATCTTTCAAAAAATCATGTGCATCATTCTAAGACTAAGCATATAGAAATCAAGCATCATTTTCTTAGAGATCATGTTTTAAAAGGAAACATTGATCTTTTGCATATTAATACTGAAAATCAAATAGCTGATATCTTCACTAAGCCACTCTCTAAGGATAGATTTTGCGTTAAGAATAAAGCTTGGTATATGCAGACTATTTGATATTATATCTGTATGAATTTTCTATACTACTTCTCTCTATAGACATTAGTAAGATCCTTTTACTTTAGAAGGCTCCTCTCAGTTTTTGAGACCTCCTCTTAGTTTAGTAGGCTCCTTCTAGTTTATAAAGCCCCTTCGTTTTAGAAGACTCCTCTCTATTTAAATTGAGTAGATTACATGTGACCTAAAAAGGAAGTCATTCATGGCGTTGTTTCAGCTTTTAAGAAAACACATGTGTAGTTCTGACAAGCAACTGTACGGGACTAACAGAAGATACGCAAATGATCCACTTCCTCTTTTAGCTTGTACGACTTTCCTTTTTCACACAAAATTAACACTCAAAAATTGTTTAATACTCCTTTAGCAAACTTTGTTCTTTTACTCATCCTCATTGTTTTTCAGAAGTGCCACTCTTTACTCTATGCATTCTAACTCTCTGTTTTCATCTCAAATCTTTGCAAACTCATCCATTGTTCTTACAATGACACAAATCAAATTGAAGGGGTAGAATAAAACACTGATTCAACTACCAGACATGAACAAACTCTCGTTTATGAGTCTTCTTCTCTATCTCCAAGAGTAGGATCTTTGAACACTCCTACTGAACTATTTCTATTTCCTCTAAACCCCAAATTTCAGAAACACCCTTTTAAGAAACTCGAGAAGAGAGGAAAAGACAAAATTTGGCTATACTTTCTGTAACAACCCAGACCACCCGCCCATAGATATTATTGGGCTTTGGGCCTAGCTCAAACCCTCACAGTTTTGCTCTTCCTAGCCTAGCTAAGAAAGCGTGTCTATAGGGGAGAGTTATCCATACCTTTATAAGGCATACTTCGTTCTCCTCTCCAACCGATGTGGGATTCTCACAATCCACCCTCTTTAGGCCCAGTGTCCTCGTGACTACCCCTCTTTAGGCCCAGTGTCTTGATTGACACAACAAGTTAGGAACTGGCTCTAATACCATTTGTAACAACCTAGACCACCCGCCCATAGATATTGTCTGCTTCGGCCTTTAGGCCCAACCAAACCCTTACAGTTTTATTCTTCCTAGCCTAGCTAGGAAAACACGTCTATGGGAGAGAGGTATCTATACCCTTATAAGACATACTTTGTTCTCCTCTCTAACTGATGTGAGATTCTCACAATCTCTTGTAATAGCCCATATCACCCGCCCACAGATATTGTCTGCTTTAGGCTTTGGATCTAACCCAAACCCTCACAATTTTGCTCTTCCTAGCCAAACTAGAAAAACGCATCTATTGGGGAGAGGTATCCATACCCTTATAAGACATACTTCGTTTTCCTCTCCAATCGATGTAGGATTCTCACAATCCGCCCCTCTTTGGGCTCAATGTCCTCACTAGCCACTCCTCTTTGGGCCTAGCATCCTGGCTGGCACAATAGGTTGGGAACTAGCTCTAAAACCATTTACAATAACCCAGACCACCCGCCCACAAATTGAGTTATTATAAGTAGTAGCAGAGCCGATACCTGGGTTGGTATGCCAGCAAGGACGCTGGGCCTCCAGGGGGTGGATTGTGAGAATCCCACATCGGTTGGAGAAGGGAACAAAGTATGCCTTATAAGGGTATGGATAACTCTCCCCCATAGACGCGTTTTCCTAACTGGGCTAGGAAGAGCAAAACCATGAGGGTTTGGGCTGAGCCCAATGCCCAAAGCGAACAATATCTGTGGGCGGATGGTCTAGGTTGTTACAAATGATACCAGAGCTAGTTCTTGACCCATTGTGCCAGCGAGCACGCTGGGCCCAAAAAGGGGTGGCCAGCGAGGATGCTGGGCCCAAAGGGGAGTGGATTGTGAGAATCCCACATTGGCTGGAGAGGAGAATGAAGTATGCCTTATAAGGGTATGGATACCTTTCTCCCATAAACGTGTTTTCCCAGCTAGGTTGGGAAGAGCAAAACTATGAGGGTTTAGGCTGGGCTCAAGGCCCAAAACTCACAATATCTGTGGGCAGGTGGTTTGGGCTGTTATAAGTGGTATCGCCCAAAGCAGACAATATCTATGGGTGGGTGGTCTGGGTTATTACACTTTTCATAAAATCAGACTCAGACTACTCCTCTAAAATGATGAACCTTCAACCATACAACTTTTTGTATTTGACTCCAATGGAGAAGAAAAAGAAGAGAGAGAAGAAGAAAAAAGAAAGAAGAAGAAAAAGAAGAAGAAGAAAACGAAAAAGAAAAAGAAGAAGAAGAAGAAGAAGAAGAGGAAGAAGAAAAAGTAGTAGAAGAATCCTTGAGTGAGGGGGAGCAAACAAGAAAAGTAAGATTTCATATACCCATTTTTACTCTGACTACTCCTGCGCCTTCCACTACTTCTCCATCCATTACTCCTAATCTACCCATTTTTACTCTGACTACTCCTGCGCCTTCCACTACTTCTCCATCCATTACTCCTGAAACTAATCCTAAGGAAAAGAAAGTGTTTTAAGTGAACTGGGTTGTAATCTATGATGGATTAGATAAAGAACAGGCTCTATTATCAAGGAGACCACGAACCAAAGAAAGTATCACAAAACAAGCTCTACAAGAAGAAACTTTTGAGACAGAAAGGAAAGAAGAAGAAGAATCAAGGAAAAGAAAAAGGGAAGACATAAGAAAAGGTAAGGTGCTTATAGTCAAAAAAAAGACTGAGGACCAAATTGTTAGGGATTTAACCAGCATTTGAAGAAGCCTTGTTTGAAGAAATCCCTAAGGCCAAAAGAACAAAATCGAAGAAAATCATATTACTCCAAAAGCGAAAATCCTCAACTCCAGTAAAGATGCTTCAATTAATGGAAGTTGAAGTAAGGTAAATGATGCACTATAAGAAGAAAGGTGGTAGTAGAACACATCTGACCTCCTAACCTATTCGATGATATCAGTATGCTCATCACACCCCTTCTTTCTTACTGTTCATTCGGAAAACTTTTTAAAATTGGACGAAATAGTCTGTGATGAATTGGTAAGTTTTTTTTACACACCTGAGAAGAGAAGAAAATGGTGGAAAGCTGGCAATTATCTTGTGGGTATGTGACTATGAAATTTTGGTTACGAAGGAAATCTTAAGGAATATTTTGGGTGTAATTTTAATTGGTAGGACTGGTGTTTCCTATCACAAGTGGGACATTACTGATCTTGATCTGGGAAAGGTGGTGGACTTTATATGTATACACACTGAAATTTACCATAAAGGGAGACCCTGGTATAAAAACTTAAACGGAATGCCAAGATGCCTTACATCTATTTCTGCTATTTCAATTTTTCTGAAGAGTAGCTCAATAGAAAGATGCAGCCTTCTGGATACATATGTGGTATACAATCTTTTGAAGGGCAATATGACGAACCTTCCATTAATGATACTAAAGTTTATGGTGGACAAAGGAAGTCACAAGAATACCATTGGTGACCTACAATATGGGATGCTATTGACCAAGATTTTTGCTTATTTTGAAGTGCCTTTCAATGATTTGAGTTGATATGAGCCTACAAAGTTCCACTCTTTAATTCCCTACCAATTTGGTTACATGCTAAAGGACAATGTATGGGTAAAGAAGAAGGCAAAAAGAGTAGCAAATCTTTTAGGTCCTACCTAACAAAAGTCAGCTCCTGCTCCACTCTAAATGATCTGATCCTTTAACATCCAAAGGAGATTCTTTCGAATCAAGATCAAATGCGTAACAAAATGGACAACACGCAAACTTAGATTCATGGCTTGCAAATGTTGCATTAGGAAAAACGTCTTTTTAATGATGGTTGATAAAAATGAAACAGGAGATTTGTTACATAGTTTTTGTGCTAAGGCTGTCAAACAATTTAGGAAAGATATAAAAATTACCAAAAGTGATAATGGCCACAAAATTTGTTCAGGACCCATATTGTGGTTTTATAATGTTAATGGAATTGAGAATCAAACTAGTTGTAATGACACCCCATAGTAAAATGGTTGTGTTGAGCGTAAACATAGACATGTTTTAGATGTAGCATGTGCATTGCGCTTTCAAGCGAACATGCCTATTAATTTTTAGGGGGAATGTGCTTTAACAGTAGCATATGTGATTAATTGGATCCAAGTATGCTTCACAAAGGAAAAATCCCTTACAAAGTCCTATTCTTTAAACCACCATTGTTGGATTGCATATGTGTCTTTAGGTGTTTGTGTTATGGTCACAATAAACCAAGAGATAGAGATAAATTTACAGTTAGGGGATATCGGTGTGGTCTTTTGGGTAACCCTCATGGGCAAAGGTATGTTTATGACTTAGAGACATATGAGGTATTTATCTCTTATGATATTATTTTTTATGAGGATTCCTTCCCTTTCGCCAACCATGATGTATCTCTTCCCCTTGATGATCAACCATCTATTCCGTATGTTGAAAACTGGTTTTAGGCATCGTATCCAACAAACACCCCATCAACAATGCATGCATCATCTTCGGCAGATAATGTTGCGCCACCTTGCTCATCGATAGGGGGAATGTCCGCTGAGTCCTCACCACCAGCCATCGACAATGCTAGTTCATATGCCCACACTGAACCATAGGATGACAATAGTAGACCTCAACAAGTCCTTAAGCTTCCTACATATCTTAGTGATTATTATATGTGTCATTCAGCCCATGTCTTTGACCCTATTCCATCGTCCATCTCTCCACCATCTTCTTCAGGTACACCCTACCCATTAATTAATTATGTCACATGTAATCACTTCCAGTGGACTCAAAGATTTTAGCTGCTGTTGCTGTAAGATATGAGCCCTAGAGTTATAAAGAGGCCACTCAGGACCCTCGTTGGTGTGAAGTGATGAAGAAAGAAATCGATGCGTTGCAGAGAAACAACACTTGGACACTTATGGACTTTCCTCCAGGTAAACAAGCTTTGGGGTGTAAATGGGTGTACCATATTAAATACAAGGCTGATGATACCATCAATTGTTATAAGGCTCGTCCAGTTATCTTTAGAAATGATCAAGTTGCTGGGCTTGATTACACTGAAGATTTTATTCCTGTTTCAAAACTAGTTACTGTTCGTATCTTGCTAGCTATTACTATGGTCAAAGGTTAGGAGTTACATCAGTTAGATAGTAATAATGCATTTATTTATGGGAACTTGCAAGAGGAAGTGTATGTAAAGTTCCCACCTGGTTTCTCTTCTTCTACTCCCACGAAAATGTGTAAACTTCGCAAGTCAATTTATGACCTTTGTCAATCTCCTCGTAACTAGTTTGCTAAACTTGCTTCCACTCTATACTCTTATGGGTTAATTCAATCTCATGTTGACCATACTTTATTTACTTACAGTCGAGGTGATATTTTTCTGATGATGCTTATTTATATTGATGATCTTATATTGTCTAGCAACAATTTGGCTGCATGCGTGCCTTTCAAGCAATATTTGAATACTTTTTTTCAGATTAAAGGTTTGGGTGTTTTGAAATATTTTCTCGACATAGGGGTTGCCCGTAATCCTGAGGGCATCTTTTTATCATAGTGGAAATATGCACTAGATATCTTTTCTGAAGTTGGACTTTCTGTTACTAAACCTGCATCTTTTCCCATGGAATAGAACCATAATCTAGCCAAGGCTTCGGGTCCTCTCCTCGATGATCTCATGCAGTATCGTCACTTAGTTGGCCGTCTTGTGTACTTAACTATTACTCGCCTTGAAATCAACTATTTTGTTCATGTATTGTCATAATTTCTCCAAGCACCATGTAAAGAACATCTCAATATAGCATATCATGTTCTTTGTTATATCAAAGGGAGTCTAGGACAAGGTGTACTTTTTCGATCCAATAAAGCTCTCCCATTGTATGCGTACAGTGATTCTAATTGGGTTGCCTGCCTATTGACTTGCCGGTCCTTGATTGGCTATTTTGTGTTACTTAGGTATTCAACAATTTCTCGGAAAACAAAGAAACAACCTACAGTCTCTTATTCATCGACAGAAGCTGAATATTGTGATATGGCCATTGCTACTTGTGAACACAATTGGCTTAAGTTTATTCTTGTGTCTCTCGACATTCCTCATCCTTAATCTATGCAACTCTTTTGAGATAATCAGGCAGCTCTTCACATTGCCTCTAACCTTGATGCTTCATGACTGTACTAAACATATAGAAGTTGATGTTATTATGTTTGTGAGAAGCTCATGGAAGGGAAAATTAGTCTTGCTTATGTTCGGTCTCAAGCTCAACTAACTGACTTGTTTACTAAAGCTCTTGGTTGTCAACAATTTGTGTTGTTATTTTCCAAGTTGGGCATTTGAGAACTTCATTCTTCAACTTCAGGGGGAGTATTAGGAAGTTGGGCCAGTGTATTATGTAATTAAATGGGCTTGTTTAGGCTTATTTATATTTTATACTCTAGTTGTATGCATATATATATATATATATATATATATATATACATGAAGCAACAGACAAGCAATACAGGTTATTATTTTCTCTTCAAATCACAAACTTGATATTAGGATCTCCATGTTTAGGTAGTCTAAGGGTCAAACTAGGTTCTGGGCACGGTGGTTAGTAATATGCTGAAAATAAATCACTTTGCTGATCTCGTCTTTATAATACCGAGTATCAAGTCCCGACCCTTCACTGATGCATTGTAGAATTTAGTGGCTAAACTCTTCACTGCGACCGAGCTTTTCCCAACAGCCTGTCTGAAAGTTTCTCAAAGGAAATGGAAAATGGAAAAACCCAAAAAGTAGAACTCTTATACGATATAACTTCTTGAAAGTGAGAACTTAGCACATTCAATTACATTTAGACACAGAAAGTTGTAATTAAGTCAATGGTCGATCGAGACTCATTCAGAGAATTGTCTATCTTTTTATTAGTATTTTGTTGGCTTTTCACACCAAAATTGAGTGCACTTCTTTAAAGGATGACAATGGTGCCTTACAAAGTCACGCCAATAATGGGAATTTTCTTTGTCATAATTTTCTGTACTCGTAAAAATCCTAGACCTTAATCTCCCATTAGGGAGCTTAGAGCAGACTTCTGCCTTTTCCTCCGCAAAAACCTTAAAAAAAACTCCTTCACAACCCTCGTTAACTCGTTGATTATATCCATTTGAACTCCATGGTTATTCACCTAGAAATTGAGAAAAAATCATTCTTATTATAGAAGAGTATGAATGAAAAATTAGGACAAAAGAAACAAAGTATGCTTAAAAGAATCCGAACTCCTGACTAGCCTCCAAGATTTGCTGTGTTGAAAATGGTCATTGGAGATCAATCCTGGAATAGTCCTTCTGCCTAGAACAACGTAATTTTAACTTTCTGGCAAGGAGTTGACGTTATTGTACCAGCTTGTAACAAGTTTCTCCATACCAACTTTTTTGAAACGATTTTACTATAGAGATGAACAAGGGGTCTAAGAGACGTAAAGCTCAGTGGCCTGGTGACATATTTATTGATCCCAAGTTTTCCCATTTCTTTAAGTATATTATACTAAGGGCGAAGGGATGGACGACCACGCAATCCATCCCCTTCTTCCATTTATTTGATCCAACGATTGTCATTTATTTACTCTTCTAGTAGCTTATTTACTTTTCTACTAGTAGCTTATTGTTATGCGTACAACGTGGCATGTGAGACAGAGGATATAGATGATAGATATGCTCAATGCCACAGATGGGAACAGTGCTTAGAAAGATCGTATCTCCATAAACATCTCCTCAAGTGTCAGGATTCGTACGTATGTACTACACATCACAGGCTTTACTTCCCTTCGTCCATTTAATCCAATGATTGTCCTTTACTCTTCTGGTAGCTTTTCCTCATCATAAGTCTCCTTTCATTTCATTTCATTTCATTTCAAGCTCG
>JAOSBO010204467.1:0-17442 GCA_027563915.1 Erythroxylum rotundifolium | reverse complement strand
ACACCATGAAAGTGAGTTTAGACAAAAGATCAACACTCAATAACAAGTATTCCAATAAATCCTCAAATCTCATACATTAATGAAATTTAAATAAAAATCGAAAATATTGCCAGAATGGATCTCAGAGGTTGTGACTATAGGAAACTACCTATTTCGGGAAGTACGTCGCGTCTAGCGTATCTCTGAGCCTCCCTTCTTTTGTCTCCTTCCTCAATCACTCGATCTCTCTCTTGGTCGACTCAGATAATTGTAGAATTTCACCTCTTGCTTAAGTCTCTTTACTCTCCCTCTCCCTCTAATGGCTAGTAAGGATTATTCTATTTATTCTCTTGCAGCTAGTCAAACTCAGGGTTGAAATTGTCCAAAAATTAATCAAAAAATCAAATTTTCACATTAGCCCGATGCAAGGCACTATCGTGGCCTTGCATGTCATGATCATGGCCAGTGCTTTACCCTTTATGTCACGAGCATGGCTTGACATCCATGATCTTGACCTGACTTGTCGCTTTCTTTCACGATCGTGGTTCAGAGTACACGATCCTGGCGTGGCTGTTTCTTTTTCTTCCATCTTTATCATAACCATGGCTTATATGCACTATCATGGCCTACGTACTTAAACTCCAAACTCTTTAAATCATCACCGTTCTTTCCTGTTTGGCCTATAACACTAGCACACACATCAAAGTACCTCAAAAATATACACTTTAAGCTCAAGAACTCCAACTAACTTATAAATATACTTAGATTCATAAAATAACCTAATTAAACTCTAAATGCATGCTCAACACTCACTTTAACACTAAATGCATAAAAAATTAAACCCTAAAAAATCATGCAAAATACAACTATCAACATCCCCAAACTTAAACATTTGCTTGTCCTCAAGCGACAAAACAATAGCACTTAACATAACATAACACACACGTAATGCAATAATGCGACAATGGCTCTAATTTTCATGAAACAAATTTAATCTTGGGCACAACTATTCGAGGTATGCCAAATCATTAACAAGAAAAATAGGTTGTTTAGGGCTTAGGATTAATGTACATCTAAATCAAGACCTAGATTTTAACTTAATTACCCTTTTTAATTGTACGCACACATTGATAATGTTTCGGTCCCTCAGGCTTTTCTAACTATTCCTAAGTATAAACCCATGAAAATTCAAGCTTATTACAAGTCCAGTAGGTTTTCAATTAAGGTAACACACTTTTTTTGTCGGGGACTTAGCCTTTTACTCGGAGGCAAACATTTGTGATGAATGTCGATCTGGCTACTCGACTAAGTCATTTATAAACACTTTGGTTAAAACGTCATTGTAACCTTTTTCATAAAGGCACACATTTGTGATGCGTGTTGATCTAGTTGCTCAGCTATATCATGTTTTCAACTGGTTACTAGCTCTATTCATAACCCAAGGTTTAACAAAATAGTGATTATTATAGTGATTTTTTTATATTTTACCTGCCTTGTTGTTTCTTGCTTTTCGTTTCCATGAAAAATACTAGTCAAGCAACCTAGGCTAAAGGGCGTCAAATTATAAATGAATGGGATAATGTAAAGGGTGCTAAATTTACATTAAGTCCTAATTAGGTTGTATATTTACCCAATGCCCTAATGTAATAATTTCATAGGCTAATGATCATTCACAACCTAATAGACTGTGCCTAAAGTTAAAAAATTTTCACTCAATCTAAGCCATTGACACATTCACACAATTCACAATGCACCTTAATGCAATCAAGTAAAATCTCATCGAAAAGAAAACATGTAATCCCTACCCACACATGAACAACACAGTGTCCTCAATGTGAGATGGGACCCACAGAAAATAACACGTAACCAATTGTAAAGACACAAACTAAAGTAACAACAAACAATTAAAGGTAACAAAATAAGAAAAAATAAAAATGTAAATAAAAAATATAAACACGTAACAAAAACAAAAACCAAATAAAACTAAAACAGATTGGGTCAGATTTGGATCCTACGATTGACAAAGGTGGTGATGGTGTAGGAGGTGGTATTAGAATCCCTTGAGCCTCAAAATATCGAAGTAGTCATCGGATCTCTCGACTCTAGCATTGTTGCGTACGTACCACTTCCTTAAGCGTTGTATTGGTTTCAGATAAGTCATCCAAAACCTTTGTCCAGCATTGGTCTTCTTCTTCATCATCATCAGATTCTTCACTTATCGAGTCCACTCATATCTGTCAAGGTGGTGCAGAGCTTGAACTAGCTTGACATGCCCTGGTCTACACATGTGTCTTCTTATGAATATCCCATAATTCCATGTATAATTTCCACCCTAAATAAGTAATGGTGATTAAGAAATTCTAGCAGGTGAACTGTTAATCGGCTTCGATCTACTCCAAAATGTTTGGCGATGGAAGAGACCATGTAACCCATTCCCAAGTTGTTATTCTGCTTTGACGAAGTTGCAGCAAGAGCATTGAGCACATGTGTAGAAGTGCATATCAATATACTGTGGTCCACGCATCACAGTATAAAAAGTTCTTTGGTCAAACACTTATTGGTCCCTAATTTATCAAGGACCAGTTGACATATAAACTTATGCAGCAGCAAGTGCTCATGAGACCAGATAATGTTGTTATGGACATTTTTAGTGTAAAAACGCTCGACTCCGGTAAGCTCGTGCCAGTATTGGGAGGCATAAAAATAATCATGATGGTCATTAATAGTGGATTCGGGGAATCCACATATGTCGCACAAGATCTCTATCGTCAGTTCATATGCTCGGCCCCCCAATCTAAACCTTAATTCCTTCTTCAAGCTAAGAGTATAGGGCATCATATTTATACTTGCAGCTAGGTCTATGAATGCCCTCTCTATGATGATTTTCTTGATACTACAGGGTATAAAAAAGTCCCCTGGATCATCCTTCTTCATTATGCTAGAGGTGTCTTCCAATATTTGCTCCTCTCCCTTTTCTATGACAGACCTTTGTAGATTTAGTTTAGCCTGTATTCGTTCTGTCACCTCCTCAACCTTGTTGGGCTCAATTTCTTGCAACTATTTTGCTTCCCCACTAGCATATAATTCCTTCTTCTAAAAAAACTGATGCGAAAATATCCGTCAAGTCATTTGCATCGATTTTCTTACATTTCCACTTCGAAGGTCTCTTTTAGCCAGTTGACCTTCATCTTCCTCTTCCAACTCTTTATCCCAGTTTTGGCTTATAACCACAATACACTCCTTTAGATTGGACTTGGTGTTGCTAGGAAGAGTCTCAACATTCTGAGTTGATATTGCTTTTGCAAACTACCCCACTTGGACTTCCAAATTATGGTAAACGAAGCATGATTTTTTGTGACTTGCTCAAAGTTATTTTTGAGACTCCTGTGTGCTTCCTACATTCTTCCTATCTTGTTCAAAATTCTGTCCACTTTTTAATCCATCGAGCTTGTCTTATCCTATTAGAAACTTAATTGGCATTAGGGTCTGAACAGCCCTCTATTGTTGTTGTTCGACCAAGAGAATTTTGGGTGATTCTTTCATCCAGGTTATAGGTGTTGGAGTAAGGATTATTACCTATTCCATGTCTGAATTACACACCCATGTAATTAACTTGCTCTAGGTTATCTTCTCTCATTAGGTAGCAGTCTACCGTATCATGATCCACTTAGCCGCATAGCTCATACTTCAATTGTGCGGCCTTTATTTGACTCGAAGAGGACGCCTTCATATTACTAAGCTATTGAATCAGATTGTTGATCTTAGCTTGTATTTCCATCATCTAATTGACAGTGACAACTCCTTTCTACTCCCTAAAGTTAGTAGGTTGCCTACTACGTTCATTGGCCCATAAATAGCTATTGCTAGCCATCTCCTCTATCAGCTCCTTAGCTTCATCGACTGTCTTTCTAATTAATGATCCTCTCGATGCCACATCAATGGTGCATCTAGTAGGTGGGTTAACTCCATTATAAAATGTCTACAACATGAATTCCTTGGGTAGGTTGTGGTGTGCGCATCTCTGCTGCAGTTCCTTATAACACTCCTACACTTCATAAATAGACTCCCCATCTCCTTGTTGGAAATTGGTAATTTCCTTTATTATCTTAGTGGTCTTTTTCAATGGGAAGTATTTATCTAAGAAGGCATGCAACAGTTGTTCCTAAGTCGTAATATTAGCAGGACTCAGTGAATGATACCAAGCCTTCACTCTATCTCTAAGTGTGAAAGGAAACAATCTAATTCTCACCGCGTCTTCCAACATCCTTTGATACCGAAAAGTATCACAGATCTTAAGAAAACTCACGATGTGCACGTTCAGGTCTTCATTCGCTAGTCCATAAAATTGGATGATCTGCCAAAGCATGTTTAGAAGGGCGAGTTTAATTTCAAAGGATACCTCTTAAACAGGTGGTCTAACTACTCCTTGGTTCGCTGGATTGGACCCTGGTCTCATAAAATCCATAAGTGTCCTCTGTTTTTGCCTTCCAAGGTTAACTTCTTGATCCATGTTTCTTTGGAACTCCTCGACTGTAACATCCCATTACTTGTGGGAGGTTAGAATAGTAAATATGAGTGATTAATGAGAGCTTAGAAAATGCAATTCATGTTCATGCATAATATGACATGCACATACATGTGAATAGTGAAATTTGCGTATGAAAATGACTATACATGCATTCATTGACATTTTAGGTATAATTGTTTTCAAATGTGAACTTTTTTTTAGAATTGTGGTTTTTATGTGTTGAAAATTGATTTGGAGAGTGTATTTGAGGATTCAGTATTTTTGAAATTTTTGGAGAAATTTCTGGAAATTTGTTAGGTATTGTTGGACTAGGAAAATTGCCAAGTGGTAAAAATATTAGCAAATGGTAATAGAAATTACTGTCCAATGGCAATGGAAATTTTGATAAGTAACTTTAGGATTTATTCACGAGTGCCAGTGAAAATTGGGAGACAATTAAAATAGAAATTGGATTTAAGATATAAGAATTGGACATGTGGCAAGTGACATATGTCACTTGCCAAACAATGTCTTAAGTCCACTAAGTTTTTAAAACCCCTTTTGTTGCCTTCCATGTTTCTTTTCATTTAAAAGTCCGTTTGGCAGTTTTTGGCTCTTCCCATCTTCCTCTTCGTGACTCTCTTCTGCCCTCCTTCATCATTTCCGTTTTCTTCAATCTCTAACACCTCAACTTTGAAAATCACACTTTCCTTCATTTGGTACTAGCATATTAGCTATCTTCTTCCTCATTGCCGCAAGAAAAACTTATCCTTACCTCCTTCAAGAAGATGATGAATGTGTGATGCTTGAGAGCTAAGGCTATTGTTGTTTTTCAAGAACTTGAAGTGAAACCAAGTAATTTATGCTTTAAATGTTATGGCTATTGTTAAATTGAAACTAGAATGATGAGAAATGTAGATTGATGACTGGATTTTGTGAGTTGAATGTGTGTGATGTGGATGGTGAATTTTTCTCCGCACTAAACAATCTTCAGTATTTTGGGAATATCTTTTTCTACAGTTATTCAAATGGACCGATTCTTGATTTGGAGTAAATAGAGACATAGGGCTAAAAATTATCTGAAGAAATCAAATTCTGAATTGGATTCTAAGAATTTCAATTTTTACGTGGAAGTTAAGTATAGCGTACTGTCTCAAAATAAAAGTAGTCCAAAAATATTTGTAGTATAACTTTCACATTACTGAACCAAATTGAGTGATTTTAGTGGCAATAGAAACATAAGACATAGAGGAACACTTTTTTAGAATAGAGTATAACCAAATTACATCATTTTCACCTTTTAATTGAATGTGAACAGTAGACCCAAAAGTGTGTCTTGAAAAAAAAATCTAAAGTGATTCAATAAGAAACGAATTATGAATTTAATGGTTTTTAGTGAGACATAAATCTAAGTATAAATTATAGTTAGATGAGTTTTGATATGAGAGTGATTTTGTGATGAAATTGATGGTAAGATACTCAGGATTGTCATAAACATGCATAGCATATAATTCATTTCATTCATGTGCATTGTTAAACACCTATGATTGTACAATTTGTGATGGATGTGTATGTTGTTTGTTATAGAGGAGCAATTGGAATGTCAACCCCCAGACATTGCTAGAACTTCTAGGAATTAGCTTCAGGAGCAACTTGTGAGTAACCTAGACAGTCTCACTTAATTACTTGTTGTTTAAATTATATTGTAAATAATTGAATGAATGTGTTTTAATTATTGATTCCAGAAAATGAAGGTCCGATGACTTTGATTTTGGAATGGGATATTGAAGTGCTGCTTGAATGTGAATTTGACGAACTATCTTCTTCATCATATGATTGATTGTGATAGATGTATTTCATACATGAGTGCACAATCAAATAATGGCAGTTATGGCCAGAGTAGTTACCGATCAAAGCTTAAAGTTTAAAGTGTGAAAAGAGCCTTGAGCTCAGACAGTGATTAAGAGCCTAAGGCTCACTATATAAAATGAGCTCTATATCCTCATCAGATAAGGGACAGTTAGCAATGAGCCCGGTATCCAAAATAAATACGGGACAGTTCATGCAGTCGGTCACAGTAACGTAACAATTGGAAAGGAGTCTTATGAACATTCCATATGCATTTTGTTAAGTGTGGTTGATTGATTGAAATGCATAATTGCCTATACTTAAGTGAAAATGTGATACATGATCAATTATGAGATAATGTGATTATTTCTTATGTGAAATGATGTGTTGCATGAATTGAGTGAACCGTTGATGATGGTTACCTCTTTTAGTTCGGAAAACTCACCAAAATTGCAAAGTTGTCTCTTCAGGACCGGGAGATAACTCTAGCTACTGAGATGCTCTACCAGCCATGTGGATTGTGATTTGGCAAGAGAAGTCATGGCTCAAAGGTTGGTCAGCTAGGATTTTTGGACGGCTTAGTTAGGTTGTATAAATATTTTCCTCTTTCATGTAATACTTTTATATTACATGATGTACATGTAATAAGGGTTGAAGGACACAATGTAGGCTTTTAGTTTTGTGAAATGAAATGAGGAAAAAGTTGGATTTTAAAATATTGTGATTTTCTATTGATGCTTTATAAGGGAAAAATGATATGAGTCCATATGAAGTGAATGTAGCAATCGATAGTAGCCTGTCCTTATCATAGGATATGTACCGAAATGACCTTTGGGTATTCCGGTGTGTACCCTATGGTAAGGGGGCACTACATTTAGGTGGTATCAACGTCAGGTTTTGTATCTATTGGGACATATAGGAATGTTAAGCATGAAATATCGTGAGAAAATGAAGAAAATGATTGAGATTATTGTTTGTTATAGGTCATCTATTCTAGGTAATCAAATTGATCAACCAGTTAACCAAGGATCGATAGGAGCCAGTAGGGAGTCTTCGGTACCTTGATCTGAGGAGATGCCTCCTAGAGTTCCCGAGAGAAGGGAGAGGAGCTATGATTGGCTACGGAAGCAGGGAGCTGTGGACTTTTATGGTAGCACAGACCTTGCTGAAACCGAACGATGGTTGGAAAGGAATGAGAAGGTTTTTGATCAGATAGACTACGAGCCTATTGAGAGGTTCGACTATGCAGTGTCCTCACTATAGGGCCCAGCTTATAAGTGGTGGAAGATTGTCCCAGGTAGTATCACCAGGCCTAGCCAATTAAAATGGGAAGACTTTCTAAGGGTCTTCAGAGATAATTGCATGCCCACGATCAATTTGGACATGAAGAGGAAAGAGTTCTTGGAATTGAAGTAGGATAGGATGTTAGTGGTTGAATATGAGATCCGGTTTAATGAGTTGATGGGTTATGCTACTGCTCTGATCCCTAAAAAATTAGACAAGTGTAGGAGGTTTGAGGTTGGACTCAAGATGAAGATTAGAATAAGGTTGGTGCTTTCAGAACTGGGTACTTTCACTGAGTTAAGAGTTGCTTCAATTAGAATTAAGCAGCTACCGAGTGAGAGATAAGCAGAGACTAGGCAAGGTTCCAGAGGGAAGAGGCCTAGCGAGAGTCAAGGGAGTTCTGGAAAAAGATTCAGTAAGTGACAGAACAAAGCATTCAAATCACCAAGTGGATCTAGGCAGTTAGGATTTGGGTAGAGGGGTAGATCTTCACAGACTAGCAGTGGAAGGGGTGCAGTATAGAATCAGTTTCCAATATGTGAGCATTGTGAGGTGGTGAGTGTTGAGGGTAACTAGAGCTTGCCTCAAATGCGGCTCCTTTGACCACCGGATCAGGGATTATCCTGTTACTTTGGGAGCTCAGTCTAGTATGAGTGGGCGATTCGGGAGTGTTGCTATGGTCTAGCAGAGCGAAGGTAGTGGATCTGGACAGAGAGACCGGGATAAAGGCAGAGTGAGCTTTGAAAATTCTTCCATGAGGACTGAGGGGCAATGTAGCCGACTACAGTCCCAAGCCAGGGTCTATGCCATGAACAGGTAGGAAGCTCAAGACTCACTAGATGTTGTGGCAGGTGCACTTCTTATTTATGACTTTGAGGCATTTGCACTGCTAGATCCAGGATCCACACACTCCTTTATCGCACCGCATCTAGCATGTAGGCTGCATTATACTAGGGAGATATTACAGTATAGGCTAGAGGTGAGTACACCTCTAGGTAATACTACTATCATAGGAGAAGTCTACAAGGGGTGCTTGATTAGGATCGGTCAAGCAGAGTTGGAGGCAGACTTGATTATATTACAGTTGAGAGAGATGGATACTATCCTAGGCATGGATTGGCTCACCGTGCATAGGGTCATCATGAACTGCTACACCAAAGAGGTAGTACTGGAATCTCCTAGTTAGCCGAGAGCAGTATTCAGAGGAGTTAGTCAAGTGTTGCTAGCTAAGATAATATCTTTCATAAGTGCACTGAGATTGATGCAGGGAGGATGTAAGGCCCTTCTAGCCTACATCATTGATACTAGAGTAGAGCAGAGTGTACAGGACATTCTCGTGGTTAGGGAATTCATAGATTTGTTTCTCGATGAGCTACCTAGTTTACCACCAGATCAAGAAACAAAGTTCACGATTGATCTAGTTCCAGGTGCTGCTCCTATATCTGTTCCTCCATATAGGATGACACCTATGGAACTGAAGGAGTTGAAAGCTTAGTTACAAGAGTTGCTAGAAAAGGGACCCAGTGTTTCACCTTGGGGAGCTCCAGTGTTATTTGTGAAGAAGAAAGGTGGGACTTTGAGGTTATGCATTGATTATAGGCAGCAGAATCGGGTGACAGTGAAGAACAAGTACCCATTGCCTAAAATTGATGATTTGCTTGATCAGTTACAGGGAGCTTAGGTATTTACTAAATTGGACTTGAGGTCAGGGTACCATCAGTTGAAGATAGCAGAGGCTGATGTACCTAAGAGTGCACTTAGGAGTAGGTATGGGCAGTATGAGTTTCTAGTGATGCCGTTTGCGTTGACTAATGCCCCGGTAGCTTTTATGGCCTTGATGAATAAGGTGTTTCAGCTCTGCCTAGAATGATTTGTGATTATGTTCATTGATGATATCTTGGTGTATTCAAAGAGAAGAAAGGAGCATACTAAGCATTTGAGAGTCACTTTACAGATCATGAGAAAGAAGCAGCTGTGTGCCATATTCAGTAAGTATGAATTTTGGCTAGATCAGGTTGTGTTTCTGGGGTATATAGTGACTGGAGATGGCATACAGCTAGATCCAAAGAAGATAGAAGAATTCATGAATTAGGAAGCTCTGAGAAATGTGTCTGAAATCTGAAACTTTCTAGGACTGGCTGGGTATTACTGGACGTTTTTCGAGGGGTTTCTCTGATCTCAGCCTATCTAACAAAACTTTTGAGGAAGAATGTAGTGTTTAGATGGAATGAGGAGTGTCAGAAGAGCTTTGAAGAGCTTAAGCATTGGTTGACTATAGCACCGGTGTTGACTATTCCATTGGGGACTGAAGGATATATGATATATAGTAATGCTTCATATCAAGGATTGGGATGTGTATTGATGCAGTATGGAAAGATGATCGTCTATGCATTGAGATAACTAAGGTCTCATTAGATCAATTATCCGCTACATGATTTACAGCTAGCTGTAGTTGTCTTTGCTCTAAAGATTTGGAGACATTATTTATATGGAGAGACCTTCTAGATTGATGCAGATCATAAGAGTCTGAGGTATCTATTGAGTCAGAAGGAGTTGAACTTGAGACAGAGGAGATGGATTGAGTTATTGAAGGATTATGACTACACAATTAAGTACCACCCGGGGAAAGCAAATATGGTGGTTGATGCTTTGAGTATAAATTCTAATACTAGTGTAGCTCAGATCCAGTTATCGAGGTTACTGAGCTTAATTAAGTTGAGAGCTTTGAATATGGAGTTGAATCTAGAACAAGATGAGGCCTTGATTGCTACATTGAAACTTAGGCCAATGTTACATGATCGAATCAGAAGAGTATAGAGGAAAGATCCCAATATGATGAAGCTTATAGAGAAAGTGGAGATAAATACGGATTCCGAGTTTGAGATGAGGGATAAGACTTTGTGGTTGAAGCAGAGACTATGTGTGCCTGATGTGGAGGATCTGAGGAAGGAAATTCTTAAGGAAGCTCATATGGTCGCCTATTCTATGTATCCTGGTACTACCAAGATGTATAATACACTTAAGCAACATTTCTAGTGGCTCGGAATGAATAAGCAAGTGGCAAAGTATGTGTCTAAGTGTATGACATGCCAACAAGTTAAGGCTGAGCACCAAGCTCTAGTAGGGAACCTACATTCGTTGCCTATTCCGGAGTGGAAATGGGAACAAATCACTATGGACTTCATCATGGGTTTGCCTAAGGCTCCGAGGCAGCATGATGCTATATAGGTCATAGTGGACCGGTTGACTAAGTCAGCCCACTTCTTACCAGTGACAGAAAATAACTCATTTGATTAGTTGGCCTAGAAATATGTGAATGAAGTGGTGAGACTACATGGGGTTCTGGTGTCCATTATATCGGACAGGGATCCTAAATTCACTTTGAGATTCTAGAAGAGCCTGCAGTCTGCTATGGGTACAAAGTTAAACTTTAGTACAACATTTCATCCTTAAACAGATGGACAGAGTGAGAGGTCGATAAAGACTGTTGAGGATATGCTCCGAGCTTATGTGTTGGAGTTTCAAGGATCTTGTGATCAGTACATAGGATTGATAGAATTTGCATATAACAACCATTACCACAGTAGTATCGGGATGGCACCGTATGAGGCAATGTATGGTAGAAAGTGTCAATTGCCATTATATTGGGATGAAGAGGGCTTGAGAATGGTTGAATGACCGGAGTTGATACAAGACACAGTGGATAAGGTGAAATTGATCCAAAGCCGAATTAAAGCAGCTCAAGATAGACGGAAGAGTTATGTGGATCAACATCGACAGGATATGGTGTATAGTGTAGGAGACAGAGTGTTTCTCCAAGTATCACCCTGGAGGGGAGTATTGAGATTCAGTAAAAAGGGCAAGTTAAGCCTTAGGTACATTGGTCCTTATGAAATCATTGAGAGGATAGGACCTTTGGCCTATAAGTTAGCTTTACCGAATGAAATGTCTCAACTACATAATTTGTTTCATGTGAGTAGCTTCGAAGATATCGATCAGATCCATCACATGTAATATCGGCTGAAGAGATTGAGGTTGTAAGTAACTTAAGCTATGTTGAAGAGCCAATCAAGATTGTGGGATCGTAGATCAAGCAGTTGAGGAACAATTCCATTGGTAAAAGTACTTAGAGGAACCATTCAATTAAGGAAGTAACATGGAAACAGAGAACAAACTGGTAAGAATTTCGAGGATGAAATTTATTGTAAGGAGGGGAGAGTTGTAACATCCTATTACCTGTGGGAGGTTAGAATAGCAAATATGAGTGATTAATGAAAGCTTAGAAATTGCATTTCATGTTCATGCAAAATATGACATGCACATACATGTGAATAGTGAAATTTGCATATGAAAATGACTATACATGCATTCATTGACATTCCAGGTATAATTGTTTCTAAATGTGATTTTTTTATTGTGAATTGTGGTTTTTAAGTGTTGAAAATTGATTTGGAGAGTGTGTTTGAGGATTTAGAATTTTGAAATTTCTGGAGAAATTTTTGAAAATTTGTTAGGTATTGTTGGACTAGGAAAATTGTCAACTAGAAAAACTATTAGTAAATGGTAGTAGAAATTACTGTCCAATGGCAATGGAAATTTCGATAAGTGACTTTAGGATTTATTCACGAGTGCCAGTGAAAATTGGGAGACAATTAAAATAGAAATTGGATTTAGGTTATAAAAATTGGACATGTGGCAAGTGACATATGTCATTTGCCAAACAATGTCTTAAGTCCACTTATCGAATGTAGAAGAAGTGCAGAAAAATTGAATGATGAATGGATATTGTTATGTTCTATTTTTTATGGATAAAAACGTGGATCATTGGTTGTTTTAGGAATGGATTAGATTGGGTATGGAAGTTAAAGATAAGGCAAGTATAGTGTCTTGAAAAGAGAAGAACTAGGATGAAAGTTTAGAGATTAAAGATAACAGTGTTTAAAGTGACTGGAATATGTTAGCTGTAACAATTCCACTGGATATGCTTATATAATTTAGCCATAACTTATTCTGTAGTTATCCAAATGAGATAGTTTTTGATTTGGATTAAATTAGAGATATATTACTATATTTTTTAATTAAGACATCGAATTCAAATTCTATCATTAAGAGTTTCCAATTTCAACTTGAAGTTCAGTACTGGGTGTAGGAAAAAGTGCAGAAAAAACTGGATACATATTGGGCTTTTGTTTTGTTTTCTTGATGAATAAATATAGATCTATTTGGGTGTTTTTGTGATGATGTAAAATGAGTCTAAAGCTAAAGAAAGGATTAATATGGTGTCTTTAAATGTGAAGGATCAAGGTGATAGTTAGAAGTGAAATGAAAGTGGAAATAAAGTTGAATATGTGCAGAAAATGGATGATGAATGCACATATATGTGTATATTCTGTTATTAGTGTTTATGATCAATCATGGGCTATAAATTGTTTATGGATGAGATTGAGTTGAGATGGAGTTAGAATAATGGATAAATGATAAGCATTGAACTAGAAATGATAGATTAAGCATGAGGAATTGAATGTTGTAAGTAAATAGTTAAAATTTCGATCTGAAACTTCCATGAGTTTTCTGTACTGATATAGAGAGTTTTTGATAAAGTTGTCTTTACAGAAGTTATCTTTCTTTAAGCTTTCCATTGATATAAGGTATGGAATTTTTGGACATTGGAGTAGAGAGATATGACCATTAGAAGTTTGTGATGCTGCATAGGATGGACATTCGGGACAGTTAAATTATTTTGAAATTTTGACCCTTATAGAGGCAAATTTTGTTTCCTAAATCTCAATGGAAGTTGTATTTCTATAAGTCCTCTTCAAAACAGTCCTTGAATGACGTTAATCCAACATTTGTAGTAAAAGTTATGCTCAATTTATCAATTCAGGTTGGAAGGGGAAATGGAGGAAGGGAGAAGTCACGATCGCGATATCGCAGGCGCGTGCAGGCACGCAACCCGCCAATTTCGCCCCAATCTGAACAAACTCCACTCTTTTGACTATAACTTTGTCATCCAACCTCCAACTGACCTAATTTTTTGAAGCATTGGTCTTGGCAATAACCACAACTGCTGAATAGAAACATTAAACTAAAAGCCCATACAAAATGAGCACCTAGGAAAAAAAGTCCATATACAGATAATTAAGAACTATAAGACTGAATTACCTGGACGCCTATGCCCATAAGAAATCACGAAGCCACCCATTAATAGTAATGGAACTCTGGGCAAAGTTTCCTTTATCTATCCATAAAAATTTATAGCTTTTGGTTTTGACACAAAAAAGATTGAACGAATCAAAGGGTATCGGTTGGAAGAACATGAACTGGATATTTTACTGAACATGTTCCAATATTTTGATGATATCTTGACCTGTAGGATTCCAAATGAGATGATTTTTAATTTGGAGTAAACTAGAGAAATAGCTGTATAAATCATATGAAGAAGTAGAATTGTGATTCAGTCTCTAAGATGTTTAATTTCTGGATGGAAGTAGTGTATAGCATACTGTTTTTGAATATGAACAGTCCGAAAATGTTTGAGGCATATCTTCCAAATTACTGAACCAAATTGAGTGATTTTTGTGTCAAAAAAAACATAAGACATAGAGGAACACTTTTATAGAAGAGAGTATGACCAAATTACATCATTTGCACCTTTTGATTGAATGTGAACAGTAGACCCGAAAGTGTTTTTTGGAAAAACCTGAAATGATTCAATGAGAAATGAATTGTGAATTTAATGTTGTTAGTGAGGCATAAACCTAAGTATAAATTATACTTATATGAGTTTTGATATGAGAATGACCTTGTGATGAAATTGATGGATAAATACTCAGAATTGTCATGAACATGCATTGTATATATTTCATTTCATACATGTGCATTAACACTTATGATTGTACAAATTGTGATATATATGTGTATAGTGTTTGATATAGAGGAGCAACTGGAACGTCAACCTCCAGACGTTGCCGGAACTTCCAGACATTATCTTCAGGAGCAACTTGTGAGTAACCTAGACAGTCTCACTTAATTATTTGTTTGCTTAATTTCTGTTTGAAATGATTGAATGAATGCGGCTTGATTGTTGGTTCAAGACAGAAGGTCCGATGACTGTGAAATGTGGAATGGATATTGAAGTGCTAATTGTATGTGAATGAGAAGAACTAATTATTTCTTGAGCTGATTGAGTGATTATGAGATGCATTACATACATGAATGCATGATCAGATAAAGAGAGTTGTGACCTGAGTAGCTGTTGAAAATGAGCTCAAAGCTCTAAATGTAATTAAGAGCCAAAGGTTCACTATGTAAAATGAGCCCTGTATCTCCAACAGATAAGGGACTGTATAAATGAGCCTGGTATCTACAATAGATACGGGACAGTTTAGGTACTCGGTCACAACAATGTAATAAATAAAAAAGAGTCACATGTGCATTCCATATGCTTTTTATTAAGATTTTAATTGATTAAAATGCGAAAAAAAATTGCCTATGCTTAAGTGAAAATGTGATACTGATGTAGAGTACAATTTTGTGAAATATGTGTTATGTGAAATGATGTGTTGCATGAATTGAGTGAACCATCGATGATGGTTACCTCATTGAATTCGCAAAACTCACTAAAATTGCAACGTTGTTTTTTCAAAACCGAGAGACGACTTTGGCTACTAAGAGGCTCTACCAGCCGTGTAGATTTTGATTTTGGGCAAAAGAAGTCATGGCTCAAAGGTCGGTCAGTTGGGATTTTTGGACAGATTAGATAGACTTTGTATATTTTCCTCTTCCATTTAGTACTTTTATACTAGGTTTGGATGATGTACATGTAGTAAGTGTTGAAAGATACAATGTAAACTTTTCGATTTTATGTAATGAAATGAGGAAAAAGTTGGATTTTAAATATTGTGATTTTCTTATGATGCTTTATGAGTGAGTAATGATAAGATGTCATATGAAGTGAATGTAATGATCGAACGTAGCTAGCCCTTATCGTAAGATATGTACCAGAATGACCTTCAGGCCTCCCGGTGTGTACCTTGCAGTAAGGGGCGCTACAATAGATGTAACTTAGGAGTTGAAAATTTGGAAATTTGTCCCGTAAATGTCCACTGGGTGGACCTTCTCTGGAATTTCAGTGTTCCAACTCTATTCATGTTCCTTTGGAGGGACATACATGTCTGCTGGGTGGACCTTCTCGAGATAGTTTTATAGATGTGCATTTTTTACCATTTAAACGGAATAATCTCTCTTCAGGCTCTTCATAGAAGTTGTAGAACTCAAATTCCTCTTCGAAACCATACTTGAATGAACTTAATCCGACACCTATAGTGAAAGTAATGCCTAATGCCCCAAACCATGAGCTTATATAAATTATTGATAAGTCAATGTTTTACTATGAGGTAATTAGGCTTAAATGGGATCTAGAATGAGCCTAGTGATTGATGAATGAAGCGATTATAGTAATAAAAGTGTATAAGGTATGAAAGGATGATTGAAAGATGTTATTAAATGATTCTTGAGTTATGAATAAAGGAAATGTACCCGGGATTGTCATTGAGCATGCATTGTACATAATCCAATTATACATATGTGCGTAAATGAGTACTTATATAATTGTGCAAAGTAGTAGTGTGTGAAAATGTATGTATTGTATGATATAAATGAGTGATTTGACCAAGCGCATCTAAACATTGTCAGGACTTCGAGGCAATAGCTTCAGGAGCCATCTGTAAGTAACCTAGACAGTCTCACTTGATTACTTGTTTGCTTAAATTCTATTATAAATGATTGAATGAATGTGTTTTGATTGTTGATTCCGAACAATGAAGGTCTGATGACTGTGAATTTGGAATGGGATGTTGAAGTGCTACTTGAATATGAATGTGACAAACTATTTGCTTCATCATCTGATTAATTGTGTTAGATGCATTCCATACATGAGTGCACAATCACATAATGGCAGTTGTGACCAGAGTAACCAGCGACCAGAGCTTAAGCTCAAAGTGTGAAAAGAGTCTCGAGGTCAGATAGTGATTAAGAGCCTAAGGCTCACTATGTAAAATGAGCCCTATATCCTCATCGGATAAGAGACAGTTAGCAATGAGCCCGGTATCCAAAATGGATACGGGACAGTTCAAGCACTCGGTCACAACAACGTAACAATTGGAAAGGAGTCTCATGAACATTCCATATGCATTTTGTTAAGTATGGTTGATTGATTGAAATGCATAATTGCATATGCTTAAGTGAAAATATGATACATGACCAATTATGAGAAAATGTGATTATTGGTTATGTGAAATGATGTGTTGCACGAATTGAGTGAACCATCGATGATGATTACCTCATTAAGTTTGCAAAACTCACCAAAATTCTAACATTGTCTTTTCAGGACCGAGAGACAACTCTAGCTACTAAGAGGCTCTACCAACCGTGTGGATTATGATTTGGCAAGAGAAGTCATGGCTTAAAGGTCAGTTAGCTAGGATTTTTAGACGACTTAGCTAGATTGTATAAATATTTTCCTTTCTCATGTATTACTTTTTTACTGGATTGATGATGTACATATAGTAAAGGTTGAAGGACACAATGTAGGCTTTCGATTATGTGAAATGAACTGAGGAAAAAGTTGGATTTTAAAATATTGTGATTTTCTATTGATGCTTTATAAAGGAATAATGATATGAGTCCATGTGAAGTGAATGTACCAATCGATGGTAGCCTATCCTTATCGTAGGATATGTACCGAAATAACCTCCGGGTGTTCCGGTATGTACCCTATGGTAAGGGGGTGCTACAACATTGGTTGACCACTAAAGGATACTAAT
>JAOSBO010204461.1:0-17444 GCA_027563915.1 Erythroxylum rotundifolium | reverse complement strand
GATGCGCAGTCATCGCCGCACTGCTCTGTTGAGCTGCATTGTAGGCACTGATCATCATATTTGGGCGTAAGAAACAAGAACCTCTAACTCTTAACTTGTCAATGGTTTCTAAAAAAAGCTTGGATATATATATAGGTGGAGCAATTATAACAAGTCAGAGGCAAAATCTATTGTTATAATAGGTGTGAACGTCGAAGACCTTTGCATGAGAGGGTTTGATTAGCGAGGTAGTAACCTTCTGTGTGCTTGCAATGGACGAGGAGGCAGAAAGTCAAAGGTGGAAGGGATGGTCAACATATTCTAAGGTCAAAGTAAAATCCAATGTAGAGAGTTCTGGACGGTCCTTATGTCGGATATACTTTTAATATTAGTTTTGCACAAACTATCAATTCAAACGTTTTCGTATATGAAAAGCATCCATTATTTTACATTTTTAGAAAGAAGTTATTTTTAAGACTCAGAATAAGATCTTTTAGTCACAAATAATTAATTTTACTATTCGCTTCAAAATTTATTATTTATTTATTTAATAATAATATTATTATTTTCTTTATATATATATATATATTATTGAACCTTTTCTGCTCTTACGTGCTAGTTGAATTATTATAATTTCAGATTAATCAGTATCTAAATTTATGAGTCCCAATTCATTGTTACGTATAATTTTTTAATTTATTTAACTAGGATATTCATTAATCTTATTTATTGCGGTGGAGAAAATATATGAATGAGACCTTTTTCGCTAATATCTCTTGGAATTGTCACAAAGACAAGGTCCTCGTTGCTTTACAGTTTCTGGAAGGCACAAGGCGTGAAAATACGGGTCCAGATGGCTTGAAAAAGACTAGAAGATGCGTAACAGGTAGGCACGATGGTTTAAAATAACGTGATCCTAAACTCCTCGTCGTCGCCTCGCAAATGATGTCAGGAGTGAGCTTGTGTACGTCATTATCTCCATAAGCAATTGAAGAAAGTTACTTTAGACCACAGTGAGGCACATTTAATTTGGTTGGACCAACCAGTTACGATTTATCATGTTACATCATTGAAAAGAACACTTAATAAATGACTTCGGAGAGATTTAAAAAGTTTCATTAAATTTAAGTACCATTAGCATAATGTTCATTTCAACATGCATAGGAATTTTCTCAACTTACAAACTAGATAACTGTCATCTTCTTAAAACTTTTCAAGTCATATCATATAGACTTTAAATAAAAGTTTTCATTTAGGAAGACAATTTTAACATTTGCCAATGTAACTCTATATTATGATCAGATATTATTTCTATAATCATCCTAAATGTATCTTTAAAATTAAGAGAAGATAAAATGATATAGAGTATATCTTTTTTCTTTTAATAAAATCTTTGATAACCAACTCACTTTTAAACTGCTTAATTATATCTTAGAAGTTCTTTTTGGTTTTATAAATTTATTTAGGGTAGACAATAGTTCTTATACTCTATTATACTTTATATATTGCATTTTATCTCGTATCGTACTAAAAGGAACATTTGAAAATAACTACATCAACAATACATCTCCTTTTCTAATCATTCTCAACAAGATGCATTATATAATTAGATGATATAACTCTTCACTAGTTGATTTCTTTAATTAAACATTTTCAACATGATCATGTATTATAAAAACCTAATTCTGTATTTGCATTAGTTCTTGTTCCTATACTATAATGGTAATAGGTACAAAATTCACTAATATTAACTAAATGAATGAAGGATGGTTTTACACAGAAATCTTTTCTCTACTATTCTCTAAGATATGAGAAAGATTAATCTCATTATGTGTTATATTTCAAAAACTAAAATGTTTGTACTTTCACAATTATTTTTTATATCGTAAAATGAGACTGTAATTTACTTTTATAAGAATTGTTCATATGTACCTCAACGAGATATTCCTAAATTTAGAGATGAGTGACATTATGATTTTATCTTTTTCTTAATTTGAAAGATGTTCTAAGCATTAATTTACTCGAGAATTGTTTAGAATGCACAAAGTAGTTTTAATAGTCTTACGTTGATAAGTAATATGGAAGGCTAGTCATGTTTTGCATACTCCTTCATCGTAACTTTTAATTGTCATTTTGCTTTTTGACTACATCATTTTGTTAGGACTACCTATTAATGGACATTTTCTTATTAGAAAATGTTATGTTTGTTATAATACTCACCTCTAGACAATCTTTGATTGATTTTTTCAATTGGTTCTTAATTTCAGTCTCAAAGATCTTAATTACATCAAGAATTTCAATTTTTTATTTAATTTAAGAACGTATTTTTGTGTCCGGAATAATTATCAATATATATATATATGGGTGAATAAGGTCCTCAAATATCATTGTGAATAATTTCTAAAAAAACAAAATTGTTAGTTGACCTCTTTCTCTTTAATTTAAATGACTTGCCTATGCAATAATTAATATATTTCTTTAAAGCCCTAAAATCAAGAGTTAAAAGAATGTTTTCATTTATCAAACTTTTAACTCTTTCTCTAAAGGTGTAATTCAATCTTATATATCATAATATGGATAATTTCTCCCTTACAAGATTCTTTAGTAGAAACTTTTTCAATAATATACAAAGAAGCATAGATTTCACTAAGAGTTAAATATATTCTACATAAGTCATATGATAAGAAGTTATAATTGTAACATCCTATTCCCATACTAAAGGTTGGAACCCTAAAATTTGGTACATGTGAGATCAAAGAGAGATTAAGGAAATTGCATTTCATCATGCATAATGTTAGCATGCACACACATGTGAATTTGATTATTGCACACATTAAAATAATTGTTCATGTACTCAATTGACATTTTTCGGGCATAAATGATTGTTTTAATGTGAATATGATGCGAATTATGGTTTTGTGTCAAAAAAAATTGAGTGGGAATGTATAAGTAGTGAATTAGAATTTTTGGAGAAAATTTGAAAATTTTCTAAAACGTAAGGATATTTTTGAACTAGGAAAAATGTCAAGTTGCAGACCAATTGATGAATGGTAATAGAAATAAGGGTCAAATGACAATGTAAATTTTTATATATGACTTTGGGATTTAATGACTTATGTCATTAAAAATTGAAAGAAAATTTGGGTTGAAAATTAGAGACAAATTGACTAATAGATCAAAAGACCAAATGTGGGACTATAAGAAAGTGGCAAATGTCACTACCCTCATCACTTATTAATCTTTTACCCAATTAAAGACCATTCCATGGTCTTTTACTTACCATTCACGACATATGCTCCATTCTCCATCTTCTTCTTCTTTCTCTTCATCTTTCTCTTCTTCTCTCACAAAAATCACTCTCACCCTTGCCCTCATCCTCACCATACTGATTTTTGGTATAACTCTTTCACCTTGATCCTCTCAGATTTGTTCTCTTCTCTATTTTGTCACTAAAGACCTAACCCTACACCCTTGTATTGATGATGTACGTGTAAGATAAGGAAGCTAGGGTTTCTTGAACAGTTCGAAGGAGCTTTGAAGCTAAATCAAGTAAGTAATCTATTACTCTTTGATGATAGTTAAGAGTTAGATGTTCATGATATAAGGATGGGCATATGCTAAAAACGTGGACGAGGAAATGAAATGGAAGAGATAATCTAGGTATAAGATGAGTTAGATGTAAATGTTGGAAGTTTGAAAATCTGGAAAATGTTCACTGCATATACTTCAGTGTTTTAGCCATAACTTCTTCTAGGGTAGTTCAACTGAGATGGTCTGATTTTGATTAAACTAGAGATATATGGCTATATTTTTCATGAAGAGACCAAATTTTAATCCTGTCGTTAAGAGTCTTAAAAAATTGATATGAAGTATGAGAATTTTTGGGAATGAATAGTAAGAAAGTTAAAATTTTGATCTGAAAATTACACGAATTTACTATACTGATCTAGGTGGATTTTGACAAAGTAGAATTCATAAAATTTTTAAATCTTTCTTTTAGCTTCTGTTGATATAAAATTTGTAATTTTTGGAGTTTTGGATCAAAAGTTATAGAGGTTTGAAGTAGAGATGTTGGGAAAAGCTGGAAAATAAAGCATGTTTTGCGTATGCTTCTGTCAAAGTTGGTTGCAGCCAACTCTCCTTGGTTCGCTGCGGTCAACTAGAAGGATGAAGTTTGCCGTGGCCAACTCAGGAGTTTGCTGCAGCCAACTTTTAAGATTTCGTGCAAATTTTTCCTCTCTCGAAAAGTTTGTCGCAGGGAACTTTCCAGCACAAAACATGCTTTGGTATTTTAATGATATCTTGACCTATAGTTATCCAATTAGGATGATTTTTGATTTGGAGTAAACTAGAGACATAGGGATACAAATTATAGGAAGAAATAAAATTCTGAATCGGATTGGAAGAATTTCAATTTCTGGGTGGAAGTTGAGTATAGGATACTGTCTCATAATAAAAGCAATCTGAAAATATTTGGAGTATAACTTTTACACTACTAAACCAAATTGATTGATTTTGGTGTCATTAGAAACTTATGAGATAGAATGAAAATTCTCAAAAAGTGAGTGTTCCCAAATTACTTCATTTTCATTGTTTAAATGATCAAAAATAGTAGACCTGAAAGTCAGTGTTTGGAGAAAAATCTGAAATGATTCATTGTGTTATGAAATTACATTCAAAGTGTTTATTTGAGGCATAAACTCTAAATACAAATTTTACTTAGGTGAGTGTCATTGAACATGCATTGTATATATTCCACATACACATTGTGCATAAAGGAATATTGATAATTGTGCAATTATTAATGTGTGTATTGCATAATTTTGATGTGCAGGATAAATATACACATTTAGATGCTTCCAGATCTTGGAAGCAATTGTTAATCTGGAGCGTACTGTAAGTAGACCTAGAAGGTCTCATTTCATTATTTGTTTAGTGTAAATTTTGGTATTGATTAACTACTGAATGTCTATATGAATGTGATTAATTGTGTTGGTTTCCGGACAGGAGGTCCGATGATTGTGATGCTTGGTTGAGATATTGAAGTGTTGCTTGTATGTAAATTAAAAGAACTAAGTGTACATAAATTGATGATAAATGTGTTTTGAATGAGCATTTGCATGTAAGTGAAAATGTGATTCTCAACTTAATGGGATCATGCAAATGTGATTGATGCATTTCAATTCATGAATGCATGAAATATAATGGCGGTTGTGACTAGAGTAGCCACCGATCAGAGCTTAAAACTCAACGAGTGAAAAAGAGCTTCGAGCGTAAAAGTGATTCAGAGCCTTAGGCTCAACGTTTAATGAGCCCTATATGGGACAGTTATCAATGAGCCTTATATGGGACAGTTTAGGCACTCAGTCACAACAAAGTAATAAATGGAAAGTGGGTCTCATACACACTGCATATGCATAACATGAATGTTAAATTATATTGATTGTGAAATATGAAATGTTGTGAATGTGATTTATGTGTTATGTGACTGGGTGAGCCATCGATGATAGTCACTCATTGAGTTCGCAAAACTCACCCAAAATTTGCAAACATTTTCAGGATCAGAAGAATATCCCGTTAGGCAAACGGGAGTATCCCTATAACATACAAGTAAGGGATCGATGTCGGGATCAGTTCGCGTCTGCATTAGAATTTTCCCTTTTTTGTATAAATTTGTATTCCACGATTTTTGTAAAATAATGTATTCCAAAAATTTTGCACAATGTGTATACAATGGTTTTATGGTGGAATGTAAAGATATTATGTCTAAAGTGTTTTGTATTTGTAATGGGCCCTAATTTGGCTATTGAAATTCTATTGATTGTATTGTGTTGATTGAAAATATTTATGAATAAAAGTGGGCCTGAATTGGTCACTATTTCTGCACATGTTTGTTGTTATTTCAAAAAAAAATTATACCGATTTTTGAATGATGAGTGCTCTAGCGTGCCACTCTCACGGGGCGAGTTCTCGTACTCACACAGGATGTCGGGTATGGGTCCCGAGAGGGTGGGGTGTTACAATACTAGTATGTTATACATAAAAAAAATAACTATATAGGATTTTTAATTATAAAATTATAGCTTTTTCATCCAAAATAGATATAAAGATCAAATTCCGTCTAGAAGACGGTATATAGAATATGTGATGTAAAACAAGATCAAATCTAATATTGAGATTTAAAAAAACAACAACAATTAAATATGCATTCACATTTTCATTGTCACCAACCATCAATTTTAACTCATCTTTGGATGGTTCCCTCTTAAATACAAAATCCTACATCATAAAATAACATGATTAGAAGTCCCATTATCTAGTCACTATATAATTATCTTTAATGCAAAAACATGGTGATATGACCTCCTTATAGTATCCCTTCTATAAAATATATTCAACACCTTCTAAAATTTATGCTTCTTTATATGTTAAAACAATTGTTACTAAAAAACCTTTGATAAAGAAAAAATTATTTTTGTTAAGTAAAAGATAAGTTCACATCTCTAAGGAAAGAGTTGAAATGTTGATATAATAACACATGGTTTAAAATTTTGATTTTGGTGATCTAAAGATATGCATCGATTATTACAAAGTTAATTGACTAAAATAAAAAGGAAGTTAATTTATAGTTCTAATTTTTTAAATTGATATTTAAGGGATCTTATTAACTCATTATTTGTAATTTAGATATTTTCTTACTTTTACTGATGATTATACTTATAAACATATGTCTTTAATTAAAGAAAAGTTTAAAGTTTTTGACAAATTTAAGATTTTTAAGACTGAAATTGAGAACCTATTAGAAAAATTAATTAATATGATTAATTCTGATAATAGAGGTGAGTTTTACAACAAATAGGAGTTTTTCAAATAAGAAAAAGATTTTACGCAAAATATTTGAACATCTGTGAAATAATAACACAATTTGTTTAGTCAAGTAATCCTAGTGAAAATTGTTCGGTCAAAAGGCAAAATTACTCTTTAATAGATATGTGAGGTGCAAAATAGGAGTAATCTTTTAGACTACATTTAGGATAAGGTTTTTAAGCTCCCTTTATTCATTATGTTTCAAGAAAATAAATGTATTTTTCAAAAGTTATTCAAGCAAATCAATGTTTGAAACACCTTTTCAATTATGAAAAAGTTAAAAAAAATTAGTCCTACTTACCTTTAAGTTTGAGATTACACTATTGAGATACTTATGAGGAAAACAAACTACACTTTTGTTTTAATCGTTGTTATTTGTTAGGCTATTCAGACACTCTTAGGCTGATTTAAAATAAAGAATCATAAACAGCTAAGTTTTTTTTTTAATTATGATGTGTTTATTAAGGTTGGTCTTTATCATATCTTAGAGAAAA
The DNA here is from genome assembly GCA_027563915.1 of Erythroxylum rotundifolium. Classification (NCBI taxonomy): domain Eukaryota; kingdom Viridiplantae; phylum Streptophyta; class Magnoliopsida; order Malpighiales; family Erythroxylaceae; genus Erythroxylum; species Erythroxylum rotundifolium. Next base: position 10,104 of record JAOSBO010204461.1, on the reverse strand, counting down.
ATAGAGTAAATATTGCTATAGATTATATCCTTCAGTTGTTTAATTAAGGTTAGTGGATTTTGTAACTAGTACCATATTAATACACGATTAAGAACCAATGATATCATAAAATAAGGTCTTATGGTATATGATCATGTTAAATATGTTCAATTAAAAAGATTCATTAGGGTAAGGATATCTTTTGGTTATATAATTCATCTTGGTGAGAATGATTATAACATTGGACATATCTTTGATTTAGTTAATCTTCATCTTGGTGAGAATGATTATAATATTGGACATATCTTTGAGTTAGTTAATCTTTTAAATATTATTTTTATTTCTCAAAATTTTTGATGGGATAGGATAATAGTTAAAATTTAGTATAAGAAGTATACCTATGTATAAGAGTTTGTCGATTTACTTCAACATTATAAATTTGTTAGTTGTAAATGGGCAAAAAGTCTCACAAAAGTAAGATTGAGCATTTTAAAGCTAGATTGATCATCAAATATTTCATTTAAAGAGAAGGGTTAGACTTTAAAGACACCTTTTCTCCCATATTTTTCAATGAATCATTTAGAGTGATTATTTAAAAAAAGTAATTCATTATGACATGGAGACATATCATATGGATGTTAAAAATGCACTAAACTTTATGAGGAGGTCTATAAGATATTCAAGGAGATAACAAGAGTCATTTGTTTGTAGAAAATTCCTTTATAGATTAAAACAAGTTTCCTATCAATCACATTTGAAATTTTATGAGGTAATCATTTCACTTCTTGTACAATAAAGTTAAGTGATACTTGTATTAGAAATTCATAAAAGCAAGGTCATTTTTACTTTTGCACGTAGATGATATCATTTTTCTTTGTATCAAATGATTTAGGTATGTTGTATGAGTTAAGCACCTTTTATCTAAATATTTTGATATGAAAGATTGGTGAAAAATTTATCTTCTTTAGTATTGAAATATATCAAGTTAGATTTTGGAACTTGTTAGGCAACTCACTAAGAGCATACATTGAGTGTGTGTGATAAAGATCTAATATGACATGTAAGCCTTATACAATATTAATTTCATGTGAACATATATTATCTTTAACATAATATCTAAAGAAGAAAGTTGAAAAAATTCATGAAGAATATTTTATAGTTTAGTATAGGTGACAACTTGATGCAAATTGAACATTGCATTTAGTGTTGAATTGTTAGGTAGATATTTATCTAACTCAAGTATAGCTCAATAAAATGTAGTCATACAAGTTTTGAGATACTTTCAAAAGATAAATATTATATGTTGACATATAAGAAAGTTGAGAAATTATATACGATTGAATATATAGATTCTTACTATGTTCAAATAATAGAAAGTTTACAATAGGTTATGTCTTTATATTAGTAGGTAAAGCTCTTTTATTTAAAAAAATGTCAAATAGATAAAATTTCACCTCTTCTAATATACATGATGAGTTTGTTACATGTTATGAGATTGCTTTATAGGCAGTTTGGGTGAGAAATTTAAATTTCTAATTGTTTATGGTTACTTCAGTTATTAGTCCTATTCGATTATACTATGATAATTTTTTTGAAATGATGTTTGATAACAATAATAAGAATATCGCATAGTCTAAGCATTTGGAAGTCAAATATTTGATCATAAAATTTGTACAAAAAGTTGACATTACGATGAAGCATGTTTTGAATGAGTATATGTTGGTCAATTCTTTGAAAGAACTTTACTATGATATGTTTACAGTTTTAAAGTCTTTCACATTGTTAGTCAAAGATAGCTGTATATTTTCTTTAGGTATAATATTTTCTTATATTATGATTGCATTGTTTATACATTAATGGTTATTATTTTGTTCTTAGACATACAAATTATTTTGCACTATCATAATATAGGTGAAAGTCTTAAAATTGATAGGTCACGGGTATATTTATAGTTTGACTTAATCTTATGTTTTTTGACACATTCAAGTATCTCGAGATTACTTACAAATTTATAAGACATAATAGCATATATTTTTTCATCTTATAAAGATTTTCTCTAATACTGTTTACCTTGCATTATAATTAATATATATCAATTTGGTATAAAATTCATAAAAATTCAAACCACTAACAAAATATGGTATATTATAAATCATTTACATATCATATTAATAAAATTATATGACATATTTTTTAATTATGAAAAGTCTTATAAGATTGAATGATGGATGTTAATTATTTTAATCAAGTACTTTTAAAAAATCAACTAATACATTATCAATTTTATTCACGTAGACTTTGTTACTTTTTAGTCATAGACTAGATAATTAATATTTGTTTACGAGGGAGCAAGGCAAGAAATTTCCTACTGAACATTTATTAATTAAAATTTCAAAGATCAAAGATCAAAGATTAAAATTTTAAATTTGGTTTGATGTAAGGATAATAAAATGATTCAATAAAGAATTTAATTGACTAGGTTGAAGCTTAATTTACAAATAAATATAATAAATTTATTATAACCAGTTACTAGGTCTTTTACAGCTGCTTAATTAAGTTTCATAAATATCAAGTTTTTTCAAATCTATTAAGAGATATTTATTAGAAATGTGCAAAAAGATTTTACTTATCTTATTTCTTACAAATTTTATAGAGGATGATAAAAAAATTTCAAGAGCTTTTTTGAAAGTCGACTAGTTTATTCAAGTTTCGAGTTAGTTATTCAAACAAAAAAAAAGAAATAAAAACATATATATTTTTGCATTATCTCTGTTTATGCAATTTCACTGTGTATCTTTGGTTAATCAATAAAATTCACGTATGAGCACAAAATGATCTCAATTTTTAAAATTCTTAAAGAAATTCTTACAGTTTTTAATTAAATACTATTAATATCACTACTTAATTCAATTCTTATTAACTAATTAAAAATGATTCAAATCAATAATACTTTATTTAATTCAAGTCTAGTCAAATTAAGTTGTCATATTAATAATATTTGATTAATTTACTTATGATGTTTATGCTAATTATGATAATGGATTATGATAAAATCCAGACTTATGATGTGTTAGATATGCTACTTAATTTAGATATTGAATCAACAAGCATAAATGCATGTGTTCCATGGGATGTCAGTAACTAACAATTCACTATACTTTAATTGCGGCAGGATATACATTTTTGGGGGAAATAGCAATTCATATTTGCATCAGAGGAATGGATGAGTAGTTGTTAATACAACAATTGAGAGACCTGGTTACCACTTCACTATACTTAAATTGCGGCAGGATATACATTTTTGGGGGAAATAGCAATTCATATTTGCATCAGAGGAATGGATGAGTAGTTGTTGATACAACAGTTGAGACCTGGTTACCACTTCCAAGAATGAGCATATGTTTTGGGAATGCATGCTAAATTGAGCTTCAGATACTTTATATTATTGTTTTGCAACCTCTTTGATGGTTGTAATCTTGATCTCACCAAATGTTTTGCAGATGAAGATCAATAGAACCATAGTTCCAACTGAAGTTCATATTGTAGTAACTTTTCTTTCTTGCAAGCGACAAAAAACAGCTCTTGTGAATTTCTTTGAGACGTTGAGATTTGAAATTCACAATGACATTGGCATCACAATTGCAACTTATGATTGGACTTGGGAGTGAAATTAGCAGAGGCAAGTTCATGATAGAAGGGGGTGTAAGATTTAAACTTTAACATCCTAAGCAATATTTCAATCATAGAATTTAACTAAGATCATTTATGACATAATTAATTAACACCTTCAAACCTTAAAATTAATGTTATAAAGAAAAGAGAGAAATACTAACCTTGATCCATACTCGTGTAATCTCTTCTTGTTCGCAAATGCCTTAGTTAAGTAAAAACTTTATCTAATCTCACCTTCTTCCCTTTCTTCGTTCTTTTCATTGGTGTAAGAACATGTGTATTTTGATATCTGTTAAATTACTTGACTAAACGAAGAGGGAAGAGTTTTATTAATTAACCCTAATTATTCTAATTTCCCTTACAAACCTAATAATCATTATTTTAGGTCCACTTCATCTTAGAATCAAATAAAGTAATATGGGTCACACTTATAATTATTAAATTAATATAACAATCTCCCACTTGGCCCATGTTACGATTTGACGATCCAACAACATAAATATACACCATATTTTGAAACTATCAAGCCATCAAACTTTAATGAATTGAAGTAATGGAGTCTTGGCGGTCACAAGTCATCTAACGATATGATTCTTCCATGTATCACACAATCGTCTCAGCTCAAAATAACTGTAATTGAGAAATGTTGTAATTCTTAACTTTAAATTTTTTTCAAAACATAATGTCTCATCACAATAAAACAATGCTTGTACACAACATAATCTGACAATTAACAAATAAGCAAAAAGATAACATCAATTGAATTCATAAGTGTCAAAACAATAATAACAAATATCCAAACATATGTACATACATAATATGATCTCATGTTAACAAGGACTTATCTATAATGCTCATCCTTTCGACATGGCCAATAAATGTTTTAGGTGATAATCCTTTAGTTAACAAATCCGCTACCATTAGATTAGTTCCAATATACTCAATTGACACTTTATATTTTTCTTACATCTTCTTTAAATGACAAGTATTTCAAATCCATGTGTTTAACACCCCCTAGAATACTTGTCATTTTTAGAGAAAAAGACAGCTACGAAATTATTACAATAAATTCTTAGTGGTCTAGCTATACTGTCGATAATACCTAGCCCTAAGACAAAAGTTCCGCAACCACAATGCTTGAATAGTGACCTCAAAGTATGCCATAAATTCGGCGTCTATAATGGAAGTAGCAATGACATACTGCTTTCCACTCTTTCAAGAAATGGCGCCTCCTGCTAGTTGGAATAGATAACCAAAGGTAGATTTCTTTGGGTCTACACAACCATCATAGTATGAATATGAATAACCGATCACTTTTAAATGCTTTGATTTCCTATATGTGAGCATGTAATTCTTGGTGCCTTATAAATACCTAAGAAATTTCTTTGCAGCTTTCTAGTGATCCACTTCGCGATTACTTTGATATTAGCCTAACATTCTAATAGGAAAACTGATATCCGACAGAGTATAAGTCTGAATATATATTAAGCTCCTAACTACAGATGCTTAGGGAATAGATTCCATTTCCTTTCATTTCAAATCATTCTTCGGACATTGCATTTTACTAAATTTATCTCCATTCTGAATTGGAACTACCCTTGCTGAGCATTGTTCTATCTTAAATCTCTCTACTACTTTAATGAAATATAATTTCTAAGATAACCCTAATAATTCTTGTGTCCTATCACGGAATATTTCTATTCTAATCATATAGGATGCCTCATCTATATCTTTCATTTCAAAGTTATTAGAGAGAAATTATTTTACATCATGTAACAAGCCCAAATTATTAGCAGCCAAAAGAATATCGTCAATATTTATTACCAGATAATGAACTTACTCCCACTGACTTTCATATATATACACGTATCAACAGTGTTCTCTACAAAACCATAAGAGGTAATGATATCATTAAACTTAAGATACCACTGTCAAAAAGCTTGTTTCAAACCATATATTGACTTCTTTAATTTATACACCATATTTTCCTTTTTTGCAATCACAAAACCTTTCAGTTGGTTCATATAAACTTCTTCTTCTAAGTCACCATTTAGAACAGTGGTCTTTATGTCCATTTGGTGAAGCTCTAAATCATAATGAGCTACCAATGTCATAACAATATATAAAGAGTCCTTCTTTGAAACCGGAGAGAAGGGTTCTTTAAAGCCAATACCATCCTTTTGAATATAACCTTTGACTACAAGTTTGGCTTTATACCTTTCAATATTACCTTCCGAGTCCCTTTTGGTCTTAAAGCCCATTTGCTTTGAGCCTTCAGTTAACTTAACTACTTCCTTATCTTGATTATCATCCATAGATTTTAACTCTTTTTTCATAGCATTGAGCCACTTTTCAGAATTGTTACATTTCATGGCTTCTTTAAATGAGACTAGATCATTATCAATGCTCAAGTCACGCTCATGCTCAAATGAATACACCATATAGTCATTTGATATAGCTTGTCTTTTCTCCCTTATAGACCTTCGCAATACTATTTCTTATGTTATCACTTGATCATTTGTGACTTGCACACTATTTACTAGTTCATTATTGACATTCTTTTCTTGTGGGTTTGGAATATTAACTTGTTCTTTTTAAATGTAGCGTAACTGTGATAAAACAATAGGAATAACAACTTGAGAAGAGACACTAGGTGAAGGATTTTTCACCTGAATCTCTTCAATATCCACCTTTCATGGTTTCCCCTGCCCACCAATTTGTTCATTTTCAATGAACCTAACATTACCAAACTCAACTATTCTTCTACCATGGTTAGGATAATAAAATATGCACCCTTTGGACTTTTCTAGATAACCAATGAAGTAATCACTAATGGTTCTTGCATAAAGTTTCCTTTCGTGAGGATTATAAATCCTTATTTCTGCTGGGCAATCCGCATGTAGGTGTCTCAAGCTAGGTTTCTTACTTGTCCATAATTCATAAGATGTCATAAAAATTGTTTTACTAGGAACCCTATTAAGTAGATATGGAGTTATCTTTAATGCATAAATCCATAAAGGTATATTCATGTAATTTAACATACTCCTAACCGTATCTATACGAGCACAAATTCGCCTTTCAGCTACAATATTCTGTTGTGGTGTATCAGGCATTGTATACTGTGCACAAATGCTTTGATTTTTAAGAAAAATTTGCAATTGGACCTAGACATTGTCCATTCTCATCATATTTACCATAATCTTAGCCATCTCTATCAGATCTTATAACTTTCACTTTTCTATCTAACTGTCTTTCTACCTCATTAATGAACACCTCAAGAATGTCCACTGATTGAGACTTTTCATATAGTAAATAGAGATAAAAATAACGTGAATAGTAATCAATAAAGGTGATAAAATATTTTTCACTACCCCAAGATGGAACATGAAATGAACCACATATATTAGTGTGTATTAATTCAAGTAACTCAGTAATTCTTGTGGTTGAATTCTTATATATGTATTTGGCTTGCTTGCCTTTAATGCAATCTACACACACATCACAATCAGTAAAATCTAATTGACGCGAGATTCACTTTTCACTAACCTTATCACCCTTTCTCTAAATATATGGCCTAACATTTGATGCCACAAATAAGCAAAGTGTTCATTACGTGCACCATGTTTATTACCAATATTATGTTCATCATGAAACAGGGATTTAGAATAATTAACATCAAGGTTAAAACAATATAAACCATCCATTAATTTACCAGAACTATAATAGTACTATCGTTTATACAAAGAAAAAAACATTGTTTCCAATATTGAAATTAAAACCTATCTGATCCAACTTACTAACAAAAACTAAATTTCTAGCCCATTCAAGAATAAAAAGACACTTTTTAAGATCTAGACTATAACTAGTATCTAAGATCGATTTCTACATCCCTGTTCCTTTTATTCGTGCCTTCATTCTATTACCTATAAATAGGAACTCTTCAGTTCCATTTATGGTTTGGATCGAAGGGAATCCCTACATAATATGTGACGCATGAGTAGTTGAACCTAAATTTAACCACCAGCTATTATTAGGCACCTCAATAAGATTTGATTCAAAACATACTGAAACATAGTAGTTACCTTTCTTTTCAAACCAAACATTTCTCTTAAGGCAATCTTTCTTGAGGAGACCAGCTTTCTTGCAGAAGAAACAACGTTGCTCTTTATGGATTTGGCCCTCATTAACCTTCACTGGGGCTTTGTCCTTCTTGTTGCTCTTCTTTCCAGGCTTTCCTTTTCTGTTGCTAGCTTCTTTGTGTACTATAAGATGAACAGAGTGTTCGTTCATTTTCTTTAATCTCCTTTCCTCCTACACCAACATGGCCTTGATTACTTGAAAGTTCCATTTCTCCTTCAGAGTGTTGTAATTCATTTGGAACTGATCAAATTCAAAAGGAAGTGAGTTGATAATGAATTGTATTAGGAAAGATTCACTCACATCCATGCCCATTGATTTTAGTTTTGCAGCTAGATTTGACCTGCTTGTTACATGATCATGGATAAGCTGTGACCAGTCAAACTTCTTGATCGTCATTTCAGTTATGTCTAATTATGAGCACTTTTTGATTTTCATCATGAATTCCCTTGCATTGTCCGCATTGATGGCTCAACATTTTTAGCCATTGTCAATCGCATCAAGTTTAGACTCACACTATTAGGGTTTTTCCAAGCCTCAAAATATGTCATTTCAGCTTGGGTACTAGTCTCAGTAATGGCTGCAGGATTCTCTACAACTAATGTCAGGTGCTTATCCACAAATCCCAACTGAAATTGGATTTGCCTAAACCAATCGACATAGTTTAACCCACTTAACTTGATCAGATAATTTTCGATAGCTAACAAATTACTAAAAACTACAAATGTAAAAACAAACTCACATATTAATGCCTTGAGTACAATTAATAGATTCAGACAATAATAAATTATATATTTAAGTTCATTGTTGGGTGATACTTAAACACATACCCTTATTCTATAATGATGCTTAACAGCATATATATACACATTTTGATAGACAATCAATCATACTCTAGCTAGTATGCATGTTATCTTTGGATATATAAGCATATTCACTAAGTAAATCTATAAGTCTCTTTAATGTTACTAATTATAAGCAATGATCCACCTTTGCGTGATATCCTAGCATTATAATTAATAATCTTAATAATTCAGTTCATTTTTTGTGTCATTCATTAACTTCATATAATAAGGACAATCAAAATAATGCATAATTAAATGTCTAAGTATCTTTTCAAGCAAGGTCACTTTGATGACTAACAAGCTTTCTATACAATAAACATTTATTTAATTAAAAATAAAAAATTTGAAATTTAACTATAATATTAAAAGATGATGTTGTAAAGTCCAAAAAATCTTTTAGGTACTAAAACGTAATTTTTATTATTAGACTGTTGTAGTCCAAAAACTATAAGGACTAAAACATAATTGATCATCTTCAATCCTTTATTTTCAAAAATTTTTTGCCAACCCAACAAAAGATCCTTTACAAATTACAACTACAAACATAAAAACGTTTGAAGATTGGCCCCATGTATACATCATATGTTTCTAGAAACTTGAAATCTAAACGATTGAATCCTTATATTTATAAACCTGAAGCTATTCAATAATATGCCCCAGAAAAATGACATTATGGTCCCACGAAAACTTTTTAGGAAACAAGCTTTTCACCCTTCGGGTGGTATTTGTTTGAAAATCCCATCTCAATTTCAAAAAAAATACCAAATTGATATGCGTAAGACGGTAACCCTGTAGCCGTCGCAATCCCTGAATTTTATTGTTAAAGGGATCGTAACAATAATTTCAATTAATTAATGCAAACCCAATCGACAGCCACAAAAGTAGAGAATCACGATGATCTAGCAGAAGATTATAGGAGAAGCATAATTCTTAGGGTTAACTCTAATATAAATCAAATTGTCGTAATATTGCTCTGATACCATATATAAAATTTAAATCTTAATATTTTAAACAATATTTCAAGCATAAAATTTATCCAAAATTATTTACGACGCAATTAATCAACACCTTCAAATCATAAAATTAATGTTATAAAGAAAAGAGAGAAATACTAATCTTGATTCATACTCTTGTAATCTCTTCTTATTTGCAAATATCTTCATGTAAAAATTTTATCTACTCTCCCTTTATTTCTTTTCTTCATTCTTTTCAATAGTGTAAGAACTTGCATATTTTGTTATCTTTTAAACTGTTGTTGATTGAAAGGAGAGAGAATGATTTTATTAATTAACTCTAATGATTCTAGTTTCCTTTACGAGCGCAATAATCATTTTTGAGCTCAGTTCATATTAGAATCAAAAGTAATATGAGTCGTGTTATGAATCAGCCTGCAAATGAAGTCCAAGGTGAGCCCAGCAACCGAGACAACCCAATCATTGCACTTGGCCCGAGAAAGAGTAACAGACTCAAG